>RXID01016727.1:0-16277 GCA_005019695.1 Trichopus zeylanicus subsp. travancoricus
CTACTACTACTACTCCTACTACTACTACTACTACTACTACTACTACTACTACTACTACTACTACTACTACTACTACTACTACTACTGCTGCTGCTGCTACTACTGTTCTTGTTGCTACTACTGCAACTACTATTGCAACCACTAGTACTACTCCTACTTCTCAAACTACTAAAACTACTACTACTAATACTAATGCGGATACTTCTACTTTTACTACTACTACCTCTACTACCGTTTTGACTACTGCTACTACCACTTCAATTACTACCGCTGTTACTACAACTATTGCTACTGCAATAACTACTACTATTAATGCTACCCCCACTACTGCTACTACAACAAATGCTATTACTTCTCCTACTACTACCACTACTGCTACTACTATGAATTTGGCAACTACTACTACAACTACCAGTACTACTTCTACCGCTACTTCTGGTACTACTACAGCTATTGCTACTACTACTATAACTACTACTACATCTACTACTACTACAACAACTACTAGTAGTGCTACAATTACCACTACTAATGCTACAACAATGCCTACTGCTACTACTACCACTACTACTACTACTATTACTATTGCTACTCCAACTACTACTAGTACTACTATTATTACGGCTACTGCTAATGCTACAACTACTACAGCAGCTGCTACCATTGTTGCTGCTGTTGTTGCTCCTATTCCGATAATTATTGCTACTCCTACTCATCCCCCTCCTCCTCTTCATCCAACTTCTACTACTACTTCTACACCAACAACTCCTACTAATCCTACTACTATTAGTCATACTACTACAACTACTATTGCTACTAATACTACTATAACAACTACTACTTCTACTAGTACTACTACTACTACTCCTCCTCCTCCTACTCCTACTACTACTACTCCTACTCCTACATCTAGTAGTGCTACCAGTGCTACTACAACCCCTATTACTACTACTATTACTTAGACTACAACAGCTACTGCTGCTGCTACTACTACAACTACAAGTGCTACTACAACAACTACTACTGCCAGAACTACTACCACCACTACTACTATTACTACTACTACAAGCATACTACTACTACTACTTAGACTACAACAGCTACTGCTGCTACTACTGCTACTACTACTACTGCAACTACTACAACTACAAGTACTACTACAATAACTACTACTGCCAGAACTACTACGACTACTACTACTATTACGACTACTACTACAACTACCACTACTTCTTCTACTACTGCTAGTACACCCATTACTTCTACTACAACTCCAACTATCCAATTATTATTAATACTTTTATTACTACTATTACTACTACTACTACTACTACTACTACTATTACTACTAATACTACTATTACTACAACAACAACAACTACTACTACTACTACTCCTCCTCCTAATATTACTACTTCTACTACTACTACTACTATAACTACTACTACTACTACTACAACTACTAGTACTATTGCTACTCCAACTACTTCTCCTACTACTATTATTACTGCTACTACTACTGCTACAACTACTATAGCTGTTGCTGCTGCCGCTACTATTGTCGTTGTGGTTGCACCTACTCTTACGATTGCTGCTAGTCCTACTCATCCCCCTCCACATCTTCCTCCAACTTCTACTACAACTTCTACACCAATGACTCCTACCAATCCTACTACTACTAGTCATACAACTACAACTACTATTGCTACAAATACTGTTATGACAACTGCTACTTCTACTACAACTTCTACACCAATGACTCCTACTAATCCTACTACTACTAGTCATACAACTACAACTACTATTGCTACAAATACTACTATGACAACTGCTACTTCTACTAGTACAACTTCTACTACTCCTACTCCTACTACTACTACTCCTACTACTACTCCTACACCTGCATCTAGTTCTGATACTAGAGTTACTACTACCCCTATTACTACTACTACTATACTACTACTACTACTACAACTTAGACTACAACAACTGCTACTACTACTACTACTACTACTACTACTACTACTACTACTACAACTACAACTACTACTACTACAACTACAATTACTACAAGTACAACTACAACTACAACAACTACTACTGCCACAACTACTACCACCGCTACTACTACTACTACTACTACAACTACCACTACTTCTAGTACTACTACTACTTCACCCATTACATCTACGACTACTCCTACTATATCATTATTATTAAGACTATTATTACTATTATTATTACTACTACTACTACTACTATTGCTACTACTACTACTATTACTACAACTACAACTACTAATATTACTACAACAACTACTACTACAACTACCACTACTCCTACTATTACTACTACTATTACTACTAGTACTACTATGACTACTACAACATCTTCTACTACTACAACAACTACTAGTAGTGCTACAATCACCACTATTAATGCTACTGCTACGCCTACTACTACTACTACTACTACTACAATCACTTTTGCTACTCCTACTACTACTGCTACTACTATTATTATTGCTACCACTACAGCTACTACTACTATAGCTGCTGCTCTACTATAGCTGCTGCTCCTGCTGCTGCTATTGTAGCTGCTGTTGTTGCTCCAATTCCTATGATCATTGCTACACCTAATCCTACCGGTCCTGCTCTTCCCCCAACTTCTACTATTACTTGTACACCAATGACTCCTACTAATCCTACTACTACTAGTCATACTACTACAACTACTACTGCTACTAATACTACTACGACAACTACTACTTCAACTAGTAGTACTACTACTAGTACAGCTACTCATATTCCTACTCCTACTACTACTACGCCTACTACTACTCCAACATCTAGTCGTGCTACTAGTGCTACTACTACCCCTATTACTACTACTACTATACTACTACTACTACTACTTAGACTACAATAGTTGTTGCTGCTACTACTACTAATACTACAACAACAACAACTACTACTACAACTACAATGAGTACAACTACTACTACCACAATACTACCACTACTACTACTATTCCTACTACTACAACTACTACTAGCAGTACTTCTACTACTACTACTACTACACCCATTACTTCTACTACTACTCCTACTATACTATTATTATTAATACTATTATTACTACTATTGCAACTACTACTACTACTACTATACCTACTACTACTACTATTACTACTACTACTACTACTATTACTACAACAACTACTACTACTATTACTACTGCTACTACTACTACTACTACTACTACCACTCCTACGATTACTACTACTATTACTACTACTACTATAACTACAACTACATCTACTACTACTACAATAACTATTACTAGTGCTACAATCACCACTGCTAATGCTACTGCTACGCCTACTACCACTACTACTACTACTATTACTATTGTTCTACTCCTACTACTACTGCTACAACTATTATTATTGCAACTGGTACTGCTACTACTACTACAGCTGCTGCTGCAACTATTGTTGCTGCTATTGTCGCTCCTATTCCTATGATTACTGCAACTCCTACTCCTCCCCCTCCCTCTCTTCCTGCAACTTCTACTACTACTTCTACACCAACGACTCCTACTAATCCTACTACTACTAGTCATACTACTACTACTACTGCTGCTACTAATACTACTATGACAACTACAGCTTCTACTAGTACTACTACTACTACTACAACTACTCCCACTCCTACTCCTACTAATACGACTCCTACTCCTACATCTAATTGTGCTACTAGTGCTACTACTACCCCTTTACTACTACTACTACTACTACTACTACTACTACTTAGACTACAACAGTTGCTGCTGCAGCTGCTACTACTGCTACCACCACTACTACAACTACTACTAGTACAAGTACCACTACAACAACTACAACTGCCAACACTACTATCACTAGTACTACTATTACTACAACTACTACAACAACCACTACCACTAGTACTACTACTACACCCATTACTTCTACTACGACTCCTACTATACTATTATTATTGAAACTACTATTGCTACTATTGCTACTACTACTACTACTACTACTATTACTACTACTACTACTACTATTATTACAACTACTACTACTACTATTACTACAACAACTACTACTACTACAACTATTAATACTACTACTATAATTACTACTACATCTACTACCACAACAACAACTACTAGTAGTGCTGCAATTACCACTGCTAATGCTACTGCTACGCCTACTACTACTACTACTACTACTGTTACAATTGCTACTCATAATACTATTGCTACTACTATTATTTCTGCTACTGCTACTGTTGCTGCAGCTACTGTTGCTGTTGTTGTTGCTCCTATTCCTATGATTACTACTACTCCTACTCCTCCACCTCCTCCTCTTCCTTCAACTTTTACTACTACTTCTACACCAACGACTCCTACTAAGCCTACTACTACTAGTCATACTACTACAACTACTACTTCTACTAATACTACTATGACAACTACGACTTCCACTAGTACTCCTACGACTACTACAACTACTCCTACGACTACTACTCCTACTCCTACATCTAGTAGTGCTACTAGTGCGACTACTACCCCTATTACTACAACTAGTATACTGCTACTACTACTTAGACTACAACTGCTACTGCTGCTACCACTAAACCTATTACTACAATTACTAAAGTACAAGTACTACTACAACAACTACTACTGCCGCAACTACTGCCACTACTACTACTATTACAACTACTACTACAACTACCACAACTTCTTCAACTACTACTACTACACCCATTACTTCTACTACTACTCCTACTATCCTATTATCATTAATACTATTATTACTACTATTACTACTACTACTACTATTACTACAACTACTACTACGACTACTACTACTAGTACTACTACTACTATTATTACAACAACTACTACTACTATTACTACAACAACTACTACTCCTACTATTACTACTACTATTACTACTACTACTATAATTACTACTACATCTACTACCACTACAACAACAACTAGTAGTGCTGCAATTACCACTGCTAATGCTACAACTACGCCTTCTACTACTACTACTACTATTATAATTGCTACTCACAGTACTATTGCTACTACTATTAGTACCGTTACTGCTGATGCTTCTACTGTTGCTGTTGTTGTTGCTCCTATTCCTATGATTACTGCTACTCCTACTCCTCCACCTCCTCCTCTTCCTCGAACTTCTACTACTACTTCTACATCAATGACTCCTACTAATCCTACTACTACTAGTCATACTACTACAACTACTACTTCTACTAATAATACTATGACAACTACTACTTCTACTAGTACTACTACTACTGCTACAACTACTCCTACTCCTACTCCTACGACTACTACTCCTACTCCTACATCTTGTAGTGCTACTAGTGCAACTACTACCCCTATTACTACTACTAGTATACTGCTACTACTACTTAGACTACAACTGCTACTGCTGTTACTACTGCTACTACTACTACAACTACTACAAGTACAAGTACTACTACAACTACTACTACTGCCACAACTACTACCACTACTACCACTATTACAACTACTACTACAACTACCACTACTTCTTCAACTACTACTACTACACCCATAACTTCTACTATGACTCCTACTATCCTATCATTATTAATACTATTATTACTACTATTACTACTACTACTGCTACTACTATTACTACTACTACTACTATTCCTATAGCTACAACTACTACTACTACTTTTATTATTTCAACTACTACTACTACTATTACTACAATAACTACTACTACTACTCCTACTATTACTACTACTCTTACTACTACTACTATAATTACTACTACATCTACTACCACTACAACAACTACTAGTAGTGCTGCAATTACCACTGCTAATGCTACTGCTACACCTACTACTACTACTACTACTACTATTACAATTGCTACTCATAGTACTATTGCAACTAGTATTATTACTGTTACTGCTACTGTTGCTGCTGCTACTGTTGCTGTTGTTGTTGCTCCTATTCCTATGATTACTGCTACACGTACTCTTCCACCTCCTCCTCTTCCTCGAACTTCTACTACTACTTCTACACCAATGACTCCTACTAATCCTACTACTACTAGTCATACTACTACAACAACTACTTCTACTAATACTACTATGACAACTACTACTTCCACTACTACTACTACTACTACTATAACTACTCCTACTCCAACTCCTACGACTACTACTCCTACTCCTACATCTAGGAGTGCTACTAGTGCGACTACTACCCCTATTACTACTACTAGTATACTGCTACTACTACTTAGACTACAACTACTACTGTTGCTACTACTACTACTACTACTTCTACAACTACTACAAGTACAAGTACTACTACAACAACTACTACTGCCGCAACTACTATCACTACTACTACTATTACAACTACTACAATAGCTACCACTACTTCTTCAACTACTACTACTACAACCATTACTTCTACTACTACTCCTACTATCCTATTATTATTAATACTATTATTACTACTATTACTATTACTGCTGCTACTACTATTACTACTACTACTACTACTACGACTACTACTACTACTCCTCCTCCTACTACTACTACTTCTACTACTACAGCTGTTATAACTACTACTACAACAACTACTAGTAGCGCTACAATTACCACTGCTAATGCTATAGCTACGCCTATTACTACTACTACTACTACAACTACTATTACTATTGCTACTCCAACTACTACAGCTAGTACTATTATTACTGCTACTGCTACTGCTACAACTACTGCTGCTGCTGCTCCAGTTGTTGCTATTGTTGCTCCAACTCCTATGATTAGTGCTACTCCTACTCCTTCCTGTCCGCCTCTTCCTCCAACTTCTACTACTTCTTCTACACCAATAACTCCTACGAATCCTACTACTACTAGTCACACTACTACTACAAATACTACTATGACAACTACTACTTCTACTAGTACTACTACTACTACAACTACTCCAATTCCTACTCCAACTACTACTACTCCTATTACTACTCCTACTCCTACATCTAGTATTGATACTAGTGCTAATACTACCCCTATTACTGATACTACTATACTACTACTACTTCTACAACTTAAACTACAACAACAGGTACTGCTGCTCCTACTACTACTACTACTACTACTACTACTACTACTACTACAACTACAACTACAACAACAACTACTACTACAACTACAACTACTACAAGTACAACTACAACTACAACAACTACTACTGCCATAACTACTACCACTACTACTACTACTGCTACTACTACAACTACCACTACTTTTAGTACTACAACTACTACACCCATTACTTCTACTACTACTCCTACTATACTATTATTATTAATACTATTATTACTACTATGACTACTACTACTACTACTACTACTACTACTATTACTACAACTACAACTACTACTACTCCTACTATTACTTTTACTATTACTACTACTACATCTACTACTACTACAACAACTACTAGTAGTGCTACAGTTACCACTGCTAATGCTACTGCTATGCCTACTAGTACTACTACTACTACTACTACTATTACTATTGCTACTCCTACTACTACTGCTACTACTATTATTACTGCTACAGCTACAACTATTACTACTACAGTTGCTGCTCCTGTTGCTGCTACCATAGCTACGATTGTTGCTCCTAATCCTATTATTACTGCTACTCCTACTCCCTCCGCTCCTCCTCTTCCTCCAACTTCTACTACTCCTTCTACACCAATGACTCATACTAATCCTACTACTACTAGTCATACTACTACAACTACTACTACAACTAATACTACTATGCCAACTACTACTTCAACTATTACTACTACTACTACAACTACTCGTATTCCTACTCATACTACTACTACTACTCCTACATCTAGTTGTGCTACTAGTGCTAGTACAACACCTATTACTACTACTAATACTTAGACTACAATAGCTGCTGCAGCAGTCACTACTACAACTACTGCTACTACTACTACAACTACTACAAGTACTACTACAGCAACTACTACTACCACAACTACTACCACTACTACTACTATTACTACTACTACTACTACAACTACCACTACTTCTAATACTACTATACTACACCTATTACTTCGAATACCACTCCTACTATACTATTATTATTAATACTATTATTACTACTATTGCAACTACTACTACGATGACTACTATTACTACTACTACTATTACTACTACTACCACTACTACTATAACTACTACTACTACTATTATTACTACTACTACTACTATTACTACTCCTACTATTACTACTACTATTACTACTGCTTCTATAACTACTACTACATCTACTACTACTACAACAACTACTAGTAGTGCTACAACTACCACAGCTAATGCTACTACTACGCCTACCACTACTACTACTACCACTAGTACTACTATTGCTACTCCTACTACTACCAATGCAACTATTATTACTGCGACTGCAACAGCTATTGCTACTACATCTGCTGTTGCTGCTGCTACTGTTACTGCTATTGTTGCTCTTATTCCTATGATTACTGCTACTCCGACTCCTCCCCCTCCACCTCTTCCTGCAACTTCTACTACTACTTCTACACCAACGAATCCTACTAATTCTACTATTACTAGTCATACTACTATAACTACTACTGCTACTAATACTACTATGACAACAACAACTACTACTACAACTACTCCTACTCCTACTCCTACTACTACTACTCCTCCTACATTTAGTAGTGCTACTAGTGCTACTACTGCCCCTTTACTACTACTACTATACTACTACTACTACTACTACTTAGACTACAACAGCTGCTGCTGTTACTACTACTACTACCACTACTACAACAACAACTACTACTACAACTACTACAAGTACAAGAACTAGTACAACAACTACTACTGCCATAACTATTACCACTACTACTACTATTACTACTACCACTACAACTACCACTACAACTACTACTAATACTACACCCATTACTTCTACTACGACTCCTACTCTATTATTATTATTAATACTACTATTACTACTATTATTACTACTACTACTACTACTATTACAACAACAACTACTACTACTATTACTACAACAACTACTACTACTCCTCCTCCTACTATTACTATTATTATTACTACGACTACTATAACTACTACAACATCTACTACCACTACAACAACTACTAGTCGTGCTGCAATTACCATTGCTAATGCTATTGCTATGCCTACTACTACTACAACTACTGCTACTATTACAATTGCTACTCTTACTACTATTGCTGCTACTATTATTACTGCTACTACTTCCTCTACTATTACTGCAGCTGCTGCTGCTGCTGCTACTGTTGCTATTGTTGTTCCTCCTATTCCTATGATTACTGCTACTCCTAGTCCTCCACCTCCTCCTCCTCCTCCAACTTCTACTACTACTTCTACCCCAATGATTCCTACTAATCCTACTACTACTAGTTATACTACTACAACTACTACTGCTACTAATACTACTATTTCAACTACTATTTCTACTAGTACTACTACTACTACTACAACTACTCCTACTCCTAGTCCAACTACTACTACTACTACTACTCCTACATCTAGCAGTGCTACTAGTGCTACTACTACCTCTATTACTACTACTACTATACTACTACTACTACTACCACTACTTAGACTACAACAACTGCTGCTGCTGCTACTACTACTACTACTACAACACAACAACAACAACTACTACTACTACAAGTACAAATGCTACTACAACAACTACTACTGCCACAACTACTACCACTACTACTACTATTAATACTTCTACTACAACTACCACAACTTCTACTACTACTATTACTACACCCATTACTTTTACTATTGCTCTTGCTATACTATTATTATTAATACTATTATTACTACTATTACTACTACTACTACTACTACTACTTACTACTACTACTACTATTAGTATAACTACTACTACTATTACTACTATTACTACAACTACTAGAACTACTACTTCTGCTACTTTTATTACTACCGCTTCTACTAAAACAACAACAACTACGACTCCTACTACTAATGCTACTACTACTGCTACTACTACTACTACTACTACTCTTGCTACTACTACTACTACGAGCCCAACTACTATAATGACTGCCACTACTTCTACACTAGGACTTCAACTACTACAGCTGGTACTACTTTTAATACAGTACTACTACTATTACCACTACTCATACTACCACTTCTACTCCTACTGCTACAACAACTACTACTGCTATGGCAACAATTCCTTTTACTACTACTACTACTACTACTACTACTGCTACTACTACTACAGGTACAACTACTACTTCTTCTACTACCACTACCACTAATACAACTACTACCACTTGTACTACTACTATGGCTACCACTACTAGTACACCTTCTGCTACTACTACCACTACCACTACTACAACTACTACCAGTACTACTACTATTACTACCATTAGTACTACTTCTATAGCTATTACTACTACTACATCTACTATTGCCACTACTGCTACTACCTCTACTATAATTACTACATCTACTATTATTACAACTCCAGCTATTGGCACTACTTTCACTACTATGACTACTACTACTAATCCTACTACTACTAGAGCAACTAGTACTCCTACTATTACTATTACTACCACCACTACTACTACTATTGTTGCTGCTATTACTACTGCTGCTACTACTACTGCTATAGCTACAACAACAACTACTACTCCTACTATTACTACATCAATTATTACTAGCACTACTACCATTACTTCGATTGCCACTCATACTACTGCTCCTACTACTAATACTACTACTACTACTACTACTACTTGTACTACTATTACTACTACTACTCCGACTACTAAGGCTACTACTACTTCTACCACTCTTACTTCTACTACTACTGCTAGTAGTAGTAGTACTACTACTAGTACTAGTACTAGTACTACTACTACTTCTACTATAACTAATACTACTAGTACTACTTCTTCTACTACTACTACTACTACGGTGACTGATTCTACTACTTGTACTACTACTACTACTACTACAGCTACAACTTTGACTACTACTACCACTACTACTGCAATTGCGGCTATAACAACAATAACTACTACTACTGTTGCTGCAGCTACTACAACTACTGCTACTACAACTACAAATACTACTCCTATTACTACTCCTACTACTATAAGAACTACTATTACTAGTACTACTGCCGCAATAACTACCATTACTGCTACAACTTCTAATAGTACTATTGCTCCTACAACTACTGCTACAATTACTACTACTATTATTATTGATACTACTATAGTCGCTATTACTACTACTACGACACCAAATAAAATAATTAGCACACCTACTACTACTAATACTATTTCTATTACTATTACGGCTAATATTACTACGATTACAACTACTACTACTTATCCTACTATGACTACTACTCTTATGCCTGCTACTGCTACTGCTTCTTCTGCTACTTCTCCTACTACTCCGACTACTACTACTACTACTCCTCCAACTACTACCACTACTACTCCTCCTCCTCCTCCTCCTACTACTACTACTACTATGACTACTACTACTGCTGCTTCCACTATATCAACAACAACAACTACTACTACCACCACAATTACTACTACTACTGCTACTACTACTACTACCATTGTGGCGATTACTGCTGCTGCTGCTACTCCTACTACTACTACTGCTACTACTACTATAATAACTACCACTACAACTAACACTACTATTACTACTTCTACAACCACTACTACGACTACTACTAACACTACTACTATTACAACTACTACTAACACTACTACTAGTACAACTACTACTGCTACTACTACTAGTACTACCACTACTACAACACTACTACTACTACAGCTACTACTGCTACTACTATAGCTACAACTATTGCTATTAGTACTACCTCTACTACAATAGTACTACTACAACTACTATTTTTGCTACCACAACTACTCCTACAAGTACTTCTTCTATGACTAATAATACTACTACTAATACTACAACTACTACTATTATTACTACCATTACTAATCCTACTGCTACAACTATTACTTCGACTATTATTACCCCAACTCCTACTCCTACGACTACTCCTACTCCTATTCCTACTACTACTACTACTACAACTACTACTACTGCTACAACTATGGCTACCACTACTAATACCACTGTTGCTACTGCTACTACTACTACTTCGACTACTACTACTACTACTGCTGCTGCTGCTGCTGCAACTACTACTACTACTGCTGCTGGTGGTGCTACTACTGCTAGTCATACCACTACTGCAGCTACAACTGACACTACTACCACTACTACCTCTATTACTACTACTACTATTACAACTACCACTTCTACTTCTAGTACAACAACGACTACTGCTTTTGCTACTACTACAACTAATACTTTGACTGCTACTACAACAACTACTACTACTGCTACTAAACAAAAACAACTACTATGCCTACTACCACTACTACTACTACATGTTAGGCTACTACAACATCCGCTACTACAATTACTGCTACAGCTACTGCTTCTACGCTACTACTACTCCTCCTACTACTACTACCACTACTACTTCGTCCACTACTGCTACTACTAAAACAACTGTGACTTCTACTACTACGACCACTTCTACTATAATTACTATTACTATAGCTACTACTACTACTGCCAATGGTACTATTACCACTTCTCCTACTACTACAACTTTTGCTACTACAACTGTTACTCCTACTTTTGCTACTATTACTACTATTGCGACTACTGCTACTACTACTGCTACTACTATTTTAATACTATTGCTGCTACTACTACAACTGCAACTAATGCCCCTAGTGATACGACTACTACTGTTGCTACTACTACTACTAGTACTATTGCTACACTACTATTATCGGTACTATCACTACTATTCTTACTACCGCTACGACCACTACCGCTACTACCACTATCACAACTACCACTACTACTACTACTACAATTACTATCACCACAACTACTACTATTACTACCACTACTACTACTACCATTATTACTACCATTGCTACTACTGCATCTATCACTACTACTACTTCAACTCCTACTAATAATAACTCTCCTACTGCTACTACTTCTACTGCTACTGCTACTACTACAACTGCTGCTACTAGTACTATTACAACTAACGCTACTATTACTACTCCTACTACTACTAATTTTACTACTCCTACTACTACAACTTTCGATACTACTTTCACTATTACTAATGCTGCTACTACCACTGCTACTACTACTAGCACTAATACCACCGCTCTACTGCTACTTGCACAACTTTTGCTACTACTACTATTTTTATTACTACTATGACTTGTACTGCTATTGATATTACTTCTTCAACTACTACTACTCCTGCTACTTCTACTGCTACTACTACTACTACAACTTATACTATCACTACTACTTCTACTACTACTACTACTGCCACTAATTTCACCACTATCGTTACTACTACTACTACCGCTACTCATTTTGCAACTACTGCTGCTACTGCTGCTACTGCTGCTTCTACTACAGCTACTACTACAACTACTACTACCACTTCTACTACTGTTGCTACTACTACTCCAACTGATACTACTATTACTACTCCTATTGCTACTACTATGACTACAACAAGTTCTCCTGCTACTACTACTAGTACTACTACTTCTACTAATCTTCCTACAACTACAACTCCCGCTACTACTATTGCCAGTGCTACTGCTACTACAACAGCAACAACTACTATAGTTACTGCTACTTCAACTACTACAGCCACAATAACAACTACTACTACTATTATTGTCGCTACCGCTACTACTACTACTACATTTCTTCTTACTGCTACTATTGCTACTACAACTACTATTGTTACTAATAATTCTTCTTCTTCTTCTTCTACTACTACTACTACTGCTACTACTACTACTACTACTACTACTATTGCTACTACTATTACTTATACCACTTCTTCTACTACTATTTCTAAGACTTCTACTCTTGCTGCTCTTACTACAACTACTACGACTACTACTACTTCTACTTCAGCTACTACCTTTACTACTACTACTATGACAACTACTTCTACTGCTGCTGCAACAACTGCTACTATTACTATAGCTACTACTGCTACTACTACTACTACTACTACTTGTACTATATCAACTACTATTATTACTACTACTATTATGCCAACTCCTGCAACTACTAGTACTAGTACTAGTAGTACTACTACTTTTGCTGCTGCTACTACTGGTACTACTAGTATTACTACTACTGCAACAGCTGCTACTACTACAAATACTACTGTAGCTGCAACTACTACAGCTACCACTACTACTACTACTATTACTGCTACCTCTGCTACTACTACTATTACTGCGACAACTGCTACTACTACAACAACTACTACTACTTTGTTGTTGCTTCTACTATTGCTACTACGAAAACTACTAGTACTGCAACAACTACTACTACTAATACTATTGCTATTGCTAATCCTACTACTACTCTACCACTATTACTACTATTACTACTCCTACTACTATTAACACTATTACTCCTATTACTACAATAACAACAACTACTACTACTATTACTACTACTACTACTACTCTACTACTCTTGCTCCTACTCATAGTTATACTACTACTACTACCACAACTCTTACTATTCGTACTCTTGCTACAACTACTACTACTCCAACTCTTACTACTGCTACTACTACTCCTAATGCTACTTCTATTTCTATCACTACAACACCAACAACCACAATAACTACTACTACTACTACTACTACTACTACTACTACGACTACTATTACAACTACTACTACTACGACTACTATTACAACTACTACTACTAATACTCCTACTATTACTATTAATGCTACTATCATTGTTAGAACTACTGCTACTATTATTAATACTATTACTACAACAACAACTACTACTACTACTCGTACTACTTCTAACACAGACGCTCCTAACACCCCTACTTCTGCTAATACTCCAACCATTACTGCTATTACTTCTTCTACTTCTATTTCTACTACTCGAACAATAGGTACTACTACTAGTACTTCTACTACTACTACCAATATTACTACTACTACTATTAATACATCAACTACTCCTCTGAGTACATCTACTGCTACTCCAACTTCAACTCCTACTACTGTTACCGCTACTGCTACTACTACTACAACTACTATTGCGACTGCTGCTACTACTACTGCTACTACTACTACTACTACTACTATTGCTACAGCTACGACTACTACTAATACTACTGCTAATACTACTAATGCTACTAATACAACTACTGCTGCTCTGACTATTACTACAACTAGCACTCCTATAATTACTATTACTGCTAGTACTTCTGCTACCACTGCTCCTATTTCCACTACTGCTACTACAATGACTATTGCAACTACTATTACAAATCCTCCTACTCCTACTACTTCTATTATTATTGCTACTACTTCGATTGCTACCACTACAACATCTGCTTCTCCAGCTGCTTCTACCACTACGATTACTACTGCCAATACTACTGCTACTGCTACTACTACTACTACTACTTCTACTACTGCTACTACTACTACTACTGTTGCTGCTGTTACTACTACTACTTCGACTACTACTACTACAACAACTACTACTACAGCAACAATAATAACCACAACAATAACAACAACAACTACTACTACCACTACTGCTGCTACAACAACAACAACAACGACTACAACTACTACTACTACTACTACGACTACTACTACTCCTCCTCCTCCTATAACTACTACTGCACAACATACTAGTACTACTACTCCTACTATTGCTACTACTACTACTACTACTACTACTACTATTACAACTATTACTCCTATTGCTACTAATACTACTTAAACTACTACTACCACTACTTCTACTACTACTTCAAATACTACTCCTACAACTCTTACTACTACTACTACCACTGCTACTACTACTACTATTACTAACGCTACTATTACTACTAATACTACGAATAGTACAATAAGTACTCCCATAACTACTATTACTACTACTACTACTCCTACTACTATTACT
>RXID01016728.1:0-32500 GCA_005019695.1 Trichopus zeylanicus subsp. travancoricus
ATAGCAGTAGTGGTAGTTCTCAGAGTAGTAGCAGCAATAGTAGCAGTTGTCGCAACAACTATAGTTGTAGTAGCACTAGGGGTAGCAGCAACAGCTACAGAAGTTGTAGTGTAGTAGTAGTAGTAGTAGCAGTAGCAACAGTCGTAGTAGTAGTTGTAGGAGCAGCAGCAATAGTAGTAGCAGTAGTCGCAGCAACTGTAGTTAAAATAGCACTAGTAGTAGCGACAACAGTAGCAAAAGTAGTAGTGTTGTTTCAGTAGTAGTAGTCATTGTAGCAGCAGTAGTAGTAGTAGTAAGTAGCAGTAGTCGTAGTAGTAGAAGTAGTAGCAGGCGTAGTAGTAGTAATAGTAGTAACAGTAGCAGTAGTCGGAGCAATAGTAGTGGTAGTAGTTGTTATTGTTGTCACAGCAGAATAAATAGTAGCAGTTGTACTAGTCATAGTAGTGGTAGTAGTAGCAGAAGGAGTAGCAGTAGTTGTAGTCATTGTAGCAGTAGCAGTAGTAGTAGTAATAGTAGTAGCAGTAGTACAAGTACTAGTAACAAAAGTAGTAGTAGGAAAAGAAGTGGTAGTTGTAGTGGCTGTTGCAGTAGTAGCAGCAGCAGAAGTATTTATAGTATAAGTTTTAGCAGTAGAGTAGTAGTTGCAATAGTTGCAGTGGAAGTAGCAATAGTTGTAGTATTAGTAGTTGCAGTAGTAGTAGCAGTTGTAGCAATAGTATTAGCAATAGTAGTAAGAGTAAAAGTACTAGTAGTTAAAGTAGTAGTAGTAGTAGTAGCAGCAGTTGTTGTTGTTGTTGTAGTAGTAGTAGTTGCAGTAGTGGTAGCCGCAATAGTAGCAGTTGTGGTAGTAGCAATAGAAATAGAAGTAGAAGTAGTAGTAGTAGTAGTAGTAGCAGTAGTAGTAGTTGTAGTAGCAGTAGCCGTAATAGTAGCAGCAGTAATAGTATTAGTAGTAGTAGCAGCAGGAATAGCAGTAGAAGTAGCAGAGTAGCCGTTGTAGTAGTAGTAGTACTAGTAGCAGCGATAGCTGTAGAAGTAGTAGTAGCAGTAGTGGTAGCAGTAGTAGTAGTAGAGCCAGTTGCAGCTGTAGTAGCATCGGTAGCAGTAGAAGAGGTAAGAGTAGTTGTTGTAGCAGTAGTCATGTTGTACGAGAAATAGTAGTAGCTGTTATTGTGGGAGAAATACTAGTAGTAGTTGTTGTCGCAAGTGGAGTTGTCGTAGTAGTAGTCGTAGGTGTGGTAGTAATAGTACTTGTAGCAATAGTTGAAATAGTAGTAGTAATAGTAGTAATAGTAGTAGTAACAGTAGTAGCAGAAGTAGTAGTAGTAGTTATAGTAGTAGTGAAAGTTGTTGTATCTCTAGTAGTAGTGGTAGTAGTAGCAGTTGTAGTAGTACCAAACGCAGTAGTACTAATAGTAGTAGAAGTGATAGTAGCACCAGTAGTACCAGTAGTAGTAGCAGTGGTAGTTGTAGTAGAAGTAGTAGTAGTAGTAGTAGAAGCAGTCGCAGTATAGTTGTAGTGGTAGTAGTAAAAGTACTAGAAGTAGTAGGAGAAGTAGTAGTAGTTGTACTAGATGTATTGGCAACAGCAGCTACAATAGCAGCAGCAGCAGCAGTAGTAGTGTTAATTGCCATAGTAGTAGTAGTAGTAATAGTACCAATAGTAGTAGTAGTAATAGTAGTAGTCATAGTAATGGTAGTAGTAGCAGTAGTAGTAGCAGTGGTATTAACCGTAGTTGTAGTCGTTGTAGCAGTAGCTGTAGTAGTAGTAATCATAGTAGCAGTAGTACCTGTACTAGTAGCAGAAGTAGTAGTAGTCGGAAACGAAGTAGTAGTAGTAGCAGCAGTAGTATTAGTAGTGTAAGTTTTAGTAGTAGTAGTTGGATTTGTAGTAGTAGCAGCAGTAGTAGCAATAGTTGCAGTAGTAGTAGCAGTAGTTGTTGTAGTGGTTGTTGTGGTAGTAGTAGTAGTAGCAGTAGTAGCAGTATTAGTAGTAGTAGCAGTTGTAGCAGTAGTAGCAGTAGCAGTAGTATGAGTAGAAGTAATATGAGTTAAAGTAATAGTAGTAGTGTAATAGTAGTAGCAGTTGTTGTTGTTGTAGTAGTAGGGGCAGTAGTAGTAGGGATAGTAGTAACAGTAGTAATAAAAGCAGAAGTAGTAGTCGCAGTAGCAATAGCAGTAATAGTAGTCATGGTAGCAATAGTAGTAATAGTAATAGCAGTAGTAGTATTAGTAGTAGTTGCAGCAATAATGACAGTAGAAGTAGCAGTAGTAGTGGTAGCAATAGTAGCTATTGTAGCAGTGGTAGTACTAGTAGTAGCAATAGCTGTAGCAGTAGGAGTAGTTGTGGTAGTTGTAGTAGTAGCAGTAGCAACCGAAGTAGTAGTAGAGGTAGTTAGCAGTAGATGAGGTAGTAGTGGTAGTGGTAGCAGCAGTCGTACTAGTACGAGAAGTAGTAGTAGTTGTTATTTTCGGAAAAGTAGTAGTAGAAGTAGTTGTTGTGGCAGTTGTGGTTGTTGTAGTAGTAGTCATAGTTGTAGCAGTAATAGTAGTAGTAGTAATAGTAGTAGTAGCAGCACTAATAGCAAAAGTAGTAGTAGTAGTCATAGTAGTAGTCGTAGTTGTTGTATCTACAGCAGTAGAAGTTGTAGTAGCAAATGCAGTAGCACAAATAGTAGTAGTAGTGGAAGTAGTACCAGTAGTACCAGCAGTAGTAGGAGTGGTAGTTATAACAGATGTAGTAGTAGTAGTAATAGTAGAACTAGTAGCAGTATAATTGTAGTTGTTGTTGTAGCAGTAGTAGAAGTAGAAGTAGTAGTAGTAGTAGTAGTAGTAGTAGTTGTAGTAGTAGTAGTAGTAGCAGCGCAACAGTAGTAGCAGTAGTGTTAATATCCATAGTTGTTGTAGCAATTTTACTAATAGTAGTAGTAATAGTAGTAGTAGTACTAACAGCAACAGTAGTAGTAGTAGTAGTATCAGTAGTAGCTGCAGTACAATAGCAGAAGTTGTAGTAGTAGAAGTAGTGCCAGCAACAGTAGTAGGTGAAGTAGCAGTAGTTATAGTAGTAACAGCAGTAGCAGTAGTCGTAGTAACAGTAGTAGTAGTAGAAGTCGTAGCAGCAACAGTAGTAGCAGTAGTTGTTGTAGTAGTAGTAGTAGTAGAAGTAGTAGCTATAGAAGTAGTAGTAGTAGAAGTAGCAGTGTCGTAGAAGTAGTTGTAGTTGTCATAGAAGTAGTCGTAGTAGTAGAAGTAGTAATAGTAGTAGGAGCAGTAGTAACAGCAGCATTAGTAGTAGTACAAGTTGTAGCAGCAGCAGCAGCAGTAGTAGTATTAGAAGTAGTAATATTAGTAGTAGAAGTAGTAATAGCAGCAGCTGCAGCAGCAGAAGCTGTAGCTATAGTAGTAGTAGTAGTAGTAAGTGTAGTAGTAGAAGTAGTAGTAGTTGTAGTAGTAGCAATAGTAAGTAGAGTAGTAGTAGTATTGGTAGTAATAGTAGTTGTAGAAAGTAGGTAGTAGCAATAGCAAGCACAGCAGCAAGTAGTAGTAACAATAGTAATAGTAGTAGTAATAGTAGTATTAGTAGTAGTACAGGTAGTAGCAGTAGTACAAGTAGTAGTAGTAGTAGTAGTAGTGATGGTAGAAGTAGTAGAAGTAGTAGTAGTAGTAGTAGTAGTATTAGAAGTAGTAGAAATATTAGTAGTAGTAGTAGTACAAATAGTAGTAGTAGTATTTGCAGAAGTAGTAGCGGTAGTAGTAGTAGTCATAGAACTTGTAGTATTAGTAGATGTACTAGTAATAGTATCTGTAGAAGCAGTAGCGGTAGTTGTAGTGGTCGTAAAACTTGAAGTAGTTGTAGAAGTACTACTAGTAGTAGTTGTTGTTGTTTTAGTAATAGCAATTGTTGTTGTTGTTGTAGTAGTAGTAGTAGTAGTAGTTGAAGCAGCAGTGATAGTAGTAGCTATAGTAGTAGTGATAGTAGTAGTAGTAGCAATAGTAGTAAAACAGCAGCGGCAATAGCTTTAGTAGTAATAGTTATAGTAGTAATAGCAGCAATAGTAATAGTATTCATAGTAGTCGCAATAGTACTAGTAGTAGTAGTAGTAATTGTTGTTGGAGTAGTAGTAGGAGTAGTAGTATTTTTATTAGTATCACTAGTATTAGCAATTGTAATAATAGTAGAATTAGTATTAGTAGTAATAGTAGTAGTCGTAGCTGTATAAGCAGCAGTAGTAGTAATAGTAGTAGTAGAAGTAGTAGTAGTAGCGGTCGTATAAGTAATTGTAGTGGCAGTATTAGTAATAGCAATTATTGCAATAGTAGCAGCATCAATAGGAGTAGTAGACATTGAAGTAGAAGCAGTAGAAGTAGTAGCAGTGGAAGTAGTAGCAGTAGTAGCCGTAATATTAGCAATAGTAGTAGTAGCCACGGTAGAAGCAGCAGTAGTAGCAATAGTAGAAGTAGAGGCAGTAGCAGTAATAGTAGCAATAGTAATAGTAGTAGTAGTAGTAGCAGCAGAACTACTACTACTACTCCTACTACTTGTGCTACTACTATTACTATTCCTACACCTACTACGACTATCACTTCTCCTACTGCTACTACTACTACTACCACTTTTACGACGACTGCTACTATTATTACTACTTCTACTCCTATTCCTACTCCTGCTCCTACTACCGCTACTCCTAATCCTACTGCTGTTGTAGCAGCTACTACAAATTCTACAACTGCTACTGCTGCTACTCCTGTAGCTACTTCTTCTGCTACTCCAACTACAACGACTATTACTACTACTTCTACTAGTCTTAGTACTACTAGTATTAACACTACTACCCCCACTACGAATACTACTACGAATACTACTACTACTCTACTACTTCAATCGCTACCTCTACTACTAGTACTAATACAATTACAACCACTTCTATGACTACTGCTGCTGCTAGAGCTACAACTATGACTTCCAGTCCTACTACTACTGCTACTATTACTATTACTACAACTACTGCTACTATGACTACTACTACTACTTGTCCTACTCCTACTACTGATACAACCACTACTCCTACCACTACTACTACTCCTCCTCCTCCTCCTAATCAAACTCGTATTACTACTACTACCACTACTAAAACTAAATTACTACTGCTGCTGCTACTGGTGTTTCTACAACTACTACTACAACAAAAATTACTACTACTACTAATACTAATATTACTAGTACTACTACTGTGACAATAACTATTACTCCTACTTCTACTGTACTATTACTTAATATTATTTCTACTTCTACTGCTATTGCTACTGCTACTGCTACTACTACCACTACTCCAACTTCTACCACTACTGCTTGGGCTATTTCTACTACTACTACTACAACAACAACTACTACTACTGCTACTGCTACTGCTATTGCTTTTGCTACTACTACTCCTATTACTACTACTACGACTCGTATTACTATTAGTACTACTATTACTACTACTACTGCTACTACTACTATTACAACAACTACTGGTACTGCTAATACTTCTACTACTCCTATTTCTACTACTACTATTACTACTACTACTACTCCTAATATTGCTACTTTTTCTGCAACTACTACTACTACAACTAATATTGTCACTACTACTTCTACTACTACTACTACCACTACTATCGCTACTGCTACTGTGGCTGCTAGTACCACCACTACTACTACTACTACTCCTACTACTACTACTGGTACTACTATTACTACTACTACTACTACTACGATTATTACAATGACTTATACTGCTGCTACGATTACTACTGCTACTCCTACGACTACTACTTCTACTGCAGCTACTGCTGTTGTTGCTGCTCCTACTACTTCTTCTACTGCTACTACTGCTACTAGTACTACTACTATTGCTGCTACTACTTCTACTACTGCTATTGCTACTCCAACTGCTACTTCTACAATTACTATTGCAACTACTACCACGACTACTACTAATACTACTGCTACTCCAACTACTACTACTACAATTACTATAACTACCACTATATTTCTGCTACCGCTACAACTACAACTACCACAATGAGTAATAATCCTACAACTACTACTACTATTACTTCTACTACTATTAATATTACTACGACTACTACTGCTACTACTACTACCACTATTACTAGAACCACTACTACTATGACTACTACTACCACAACTACTACAGCTACTGCTCCAACTGCTACAATTAGTACTACTACTACTACTACTACTATTACATCTACTATCACCCCTACAACTACTACTATAATGACTTCTACTACTGCTACTGCTACTTCTAGTACTACTACTACTACTGTTGCTACTCCGACAATAACTACTACTCATACTTCTGCTCCTACTACTTTTCCTTCTCCTACGCGTATTACTTCTACTACTACTTCTCCAGCAACTACTACTGCGACTACTCCTTCTACTGCTACTACTTGTACTACTTCTATTACTTCTGGTACTACTATTGCCACTACTGCAACTACTGCAACAAATACTACTAGTATAACAACAACAACTGCTACTACTACCACTATTACAACTGCTACGGCTACTACTCTTAGTGCTGCGACCGCTACTACTACTAGTAATGTTACTTCAATTGCCACCGCTACTACTATAACTACTATAGCTACTGCTGCTGCTACTACTATTACTACTGCTGCTGTAACTACTACTACTTATACTACTACTGTTACTATTACTACTAATACTACAACAACTACTACTACTGCTACTACTATGGCTACTATTACTACCACTCTTACTACTTCTACTTCTACTACTACTACCTCTATTGCTACAATTGCTACTACTCCTACTAATACTACTGCTGCAACTACTAGTATTACTACTAATACTACTACTATGACTACTACTTATACTTCTACAACCACAAGTATGACTGTTACTACTCCTACTTCTGCTACTATTACTACTTCTACTACTACTACTACTACCACCAGGACTACTACTACTACTGCTGCTGCTGCTGCTGCTGCTACCACTACTACTACTAATACTTCCACTGTTGCCCCAACTACTACAACTACCACTTCTGCTGCAATTACCATGACTACAACTAGTACTGCTACTCTTGTTGCTGTTGCTACTACAACTGCAACTATTTCTTCTACTACAGCTACTACTACTACTACTCCAACAACTCCTACTGCTACTACCACTAGTACTCTAGCTACGACTATAACTGCTACTATGGCTAATGCAACTACTACAGCTGCTAGCACTACTACTACTACTTCTACTGCTACTACTACTACTACTACGACTACTACTATTATTACTACTATTACTAGCACTACTACTACTATTACTGCTACTAGTATCGCCGTACTATAACTCTACTACAGCTACTACAACTATTACTATTGCTACTAATACTGCTTCTACTACTACTACAACTTCTGCTACGACCACCATAGCTACTACTACTATTGCTACAGCTACTATTGCTACTGCTATTGCCGCTGTAGCTGTTGCTGCTGCTACTACTACTATTACAGCAACTACTACTACTGCGACAACTAGTACTGCAACTTCGAATACTACTACTGCTATAGCTGATGCTATAGTTGCTGCTACCGCTACTACTACTACTATACCTACTTCTTATCCTGTTGCAACGACTGCTACTACTACAACTTCTTCTGCCGGTACTGCTACTACTTCTCCTACTACTAGTATTGCTACTACCACTACTTCTGCTACTACCGCTACTACCATTACTACTACCACTGCTACTACAACTACTACAGCTACTACTCCTACTACTACTACTGCTGCTGATGCTACTATAACTACTGCAACTACTACTCCTTCTATTGCTACAATTATGACAACAACAACAACTACTACTACTACTGCTGCTACTACAGCTATTATTGTTCCTATTACCACTACTACTACTACTGCAACTGCAAATACTGCTACCACCACTACTACTACTACTATTGCTACTACTACTACTACTCCTCCTCCTAATACTACTAGTGCTACTGCTGCTGCTGTTGCTACTGCTGCTATGATTGCTACTACTACTACTACTACTATTACTATTGTTGTTCCTACTACAACTATGACTACTACTACTACTACTCCTCGTGCTACTACTACTATTACTAGCATTACAACTACTGATGCTGCTGCTGCTACTACTGCTACTACTATTGCGGATACTGCTACTTCTAACACTGCATGTATAACTACTACTACTGCTGCAACTACAACTACAACTAGTACTACATCTATTACCGCTACTTCTAATACTACTACTGTTGTTGCTGCAGCTGCTACTGTTATTGCTACCGCTACTCCTACTACTATACCTACTTCTTCTCCAACTTCTACAACTACTACAAATATTATTATTGCAACGGCTGCTACTACTACTACTACTACTACTACTACTATTGCTACTACTACTACTACTACTACTACTACTACTAGTATTACTACTACTACAGCTACTACCACAACAACAACTGCTACTCCTACTACTGGTGCTATTACTACTACTACTCCTATTACTGCTGCTGCTACTACTACTACTACTACTACTACCAATACTACTGCTACCATCACTCCTACTATTACTACTGCTACTAGTACGGCAACTGCTATTGTTATTACTACTACCACTACTACTATTGCTACTACTGCTATTACATCTACCTCTACTACCACTACTATTAGCACTATTACTACTAAAGCTCATACTACTATTATGACTCCTCCTACTACTACTCCTACTATTACTGCTACTTCGACTATTACTACTACTACTCCAACTCCTACTACTACTACAACTACTACTACCACACAACAACTATAACTACTACAATTGCTACTATAGCTACTACTACTACTACTACTGCGCCTGTTGATACTTCTACGGCTGCTACTACTGCTACAACTATTGTTACTACTACTACACAGGCTACTGCTACAGCTACTACTGCTACTTCCCCTACTACTAATGCTACTACTGCTAGTACTACTACCACTGCAGCTACTACTACAATAGTTACTACAACCACTACTACTACTTCTATTACTACTATTACTACTACTACAACTACATCTCCCACTACCACTACTTGTACTACAACTTTCACAACTTCCCCTTCTACTACTATAGTTGCCACTACTAGTACTACGACTACTACTACAACTCCTATTGTTGTTGCTGCTACTGCTACCACTTTTCCTACTACAACTGCTACTAGTGCAACTACTACTACCACTACTGCTGCTACTGCTACTACTACTATTATTGCCACTACTGCTGCTGCTACTACTGTTACTACTACTACCATTGCTACTACTACTACAACTACTACTACTACTATTACTACAACTACTACTACTTCTTGTACTACCACTACTAGTACAATTTCTTCCACTACTTTGCTACGGCTGCTAGAGGTGCTACTACTATTACTGCTACTACTACTGCTGCTACTACTACTACAACTACTATTACTACTACTACTGCTACTACTACTACTACTACTCTTGCTATTACTATTGCTATCACTACTACTACTATTACCACTGCTACCAGTATTTCTACGACTAGAATAACTACTACAACTGCTACTAGTACCACTACTACTGCAACCACTACTACTTTAACTACAACTACAACTACTGCTACTACTACTATCGCAACTGCTACAGCAATTACAACCACTAATACTACTAGTGCTATTGCTTTTACTACTGAAACTTCGACAACTGCTACTACTACTACAATATTGCTTCTACTACTACTGCTACTTCAACTACTACTACTACTATTACTACTATTGCTGCTAATACCAGAGCTACTACTATGACTACTACTATTGCCACTGCGACTACAACTATTGCTACTACTAATACTACTACTAATGCAACTACTACCACTACTATTACTACTACTACTACTACTGCTACTGCTGCTGCTGCTACTACTACTTTTACTACTGCTACCACTACCATTACTATTACTACAACTACTGCTACTGCTCCTAATACTACTACTACTTCTACTACTCCTAATACTACTACTACTAGTACTACTACTACTACTAAAACTACTACTGCTGTTGCTACAGCTACAGCTACTTCTACTACTATTACTGTTACTACTGCTGCTCTTACTACAACTATGACTACTACAACTACTACTGCTACTTGTTAATGTTCCTCTTTTCCATTTATTGCAATTGTGTATAGAGAAAAATGAAAGAAATAATTCTGTTATTGATAAATCCAAAACAAATGAGGAGGACACCTCCTTTGGGGATAGTGATGATCATGACATTAATATTGATGATGATGATTTTATGTCCAACCAAAATGAGCTGTAATGTAAGGGACAAAAGAATTTCTTACGTTTCTATATTAATATGTATGCATCAAGTTGTATTTTAATATGTTAACTATTTTATTGTACCGATTTACAAGTCAAAATGGTTCGCCCATAGAGACATATTGGGACTATCTAGGCCACCCTTGAGAATATGGAAATGGCGGAACTAGTCTTAGAGAATCAGTTCTCATCGGGTGGTGGTTCAAACTCAGATTCTAGTGGAGATAGCATGTTTTCCTTGAGCCATGGTTTGGGGAACCAAGATATAGACCATGGAGAAGATTTGAACATTTAGTCTTCCATTAGCTCTGAGTTCCATATATCTATATAGTTATATTTATAATGTATGTTGCTTTTCAAGTTTGAGTGCCATGACTTTTATTAAATGACATAGGCCTAGCAAGCCTGTTAGTGTCTGGGGAATAGAGGGATACAAGCTGGAATTGACTACTAACCGATATGGCCAAATCATTGGTCCGAATTTAGCAAAACTCACTACTTAGTTGGGTATCATGGCAAAGAATGGTAACAAATTACCATTGAATTATACTTATTAGTGAGCAATGTCAGAAGCAAATAGATAGAGGATCTGGAAAGATATCAAAGTAAAATTTCTACAGTGGTACAAATTTCTTATATTTGTTTGTTTGTATGTATGTTAACAACTTGGTTTCTCACTTTACAAGCGAATACAAACTTAGAGAATGATTGCTGGAAGTCCATAATATAAATGTTCGGAAAAAAATGGAGAGATCGGAAAGTAAATGTGAAGAGAATGTATTTCACACCATTCAAGAACCAAATGAAGCAACTTACCATGCCTTGCTCGTCATCTAGTGTTTAGCCAGACCAATGGCCCCTTTTAGTGTAATATTGGTAGACCTCTGATGTTTGGGTATCTATTGTCTCTCATTTTTTTACTCTATAAATATCATAAATATTACTATATTAAGGCAATGAGTACGATATTTTTATTTTTTAGATAAAACATTGAGAAAATATAAGATCTCGGAAAAAATAGAAGATGAGTCATTCTCTAGGTTGCAAGAGGTATGCCCATCTAATAGCCGAGATATACTGATTAATGTACTACTACTACAGCTACAATGACTGCTACAATGACTGTAACTACTACTACTACTGCCACTACTACTTCGACTACTACTGCAACTACTACTACTGCCACTACTACTTCGACTACTACTAATATTGCTACTCCTACTACTGCTAAATCTACTCCTGCTACTACTACTACTACTACTCCTCCTATGACTACTACTACTTAACTACTGCTCCTACTACAATGACTGCTACTACTATGACTGCAACTACAAGTACTGCTGCTACTCCTACAACTATTACTACTACTACCACTGTGACTACTACAATTACTACTACTGCTACTACTACTATCACTACTACTACTACTACTACTCTAGCGACTACTACTACAACAGCAACAACAACTACTACTACTACTATAGCAACTACTGCTACTACTACAAGTGCTACGTGTACTACTACTATTATAACTACTACAGCTACTACTGCTACTACAACAACTCCTACTACAACTGCTGCTACAATGACTACTATTTCTAATTCTATTGCAGCTACTACCGCTACTAGTATTGCTACTACTACTACGACTATCACTATTGCTACTACAGCTGATACTACTACTTCTACTACTACCACTACTGCTCCTACTACTTCAGCTAATTTAGCTACTATTACTACAGCTACGACTACTACTACTGCTACTGCTACAACTACTACTACTATTGTTGTACAAAAACTATGACTACTATTACTACAACTACTACTTCTACAATTACTACTCCTACTACCACAACAATAACAACAACTACTACTACTATTACTTCTACTACTACTACTACTACTACTACTACCACTACAATTGCTACTACTACTACTACTAGTACTACTGCTGCTATTATTACTACTACTATTACTACTACTACGACTTCTATTGCTACTATTACTACTATTACTACTATTACTACTGCTGTTACTATTAATACTACTATTACTACTATTGTTACTATTATTGTTACTACACCTGCTACTATTACTATTACTACTATTATTGCTCCTACTACTACTACAACTACAACTACGGCCACAGCTACTACTACTGCCACTGCTGTTACTACAACAACAACTACTACTATACTATTATTGCTGTTGCAATTCCCGCTACCATTACTACTACTACCACAATTGTTGTCGCTACTGCTACTACAACCGGTACAGCTTCTACTGCCACTACTACTACTTCTACAACTACTACTACTACTACAACTACTACAGCTACTGCTACTACTACTACTACTATTCATCCTACTACTTCTCATACTACTACTGCTACTTCGGCTACAACTTCTACCACTTCTACTATTACTACCACTGTTACAGTTACTACTTCCCCAACTACTACTACCACCGCTGCCACTACTGCCTCTTCTATTAATTGTAATACTACTACCACTACTACTTCTAATGCTCCAACTACAACTACAACAACAACAACTACTACTACTACAACTGCTTCTACTACTACTACTACTACTATTGCTCCTGCTGCTGCTGCTACTACTACTCCTCCTAATTCTCCTGCAATAGTTACTACTACACCTAGTACTACTACCACAACTACTACTCATACTATTACTCTTACTGCTGCTACTACAATTACTGCTACTACTTTTACTACTACAACCACCACCACCACTACTACTATTGCAATTGCAGCTGTTGTTACGACTGCTACAACTACTAATGCAAACGCTAATACTACTACTATGACTCCTATTACAACAACAACAACTACTACTATTACTACCACTACTACTTCTACTACTACTACTAGGACTACTACTACAACTACTACTACTATTATTGCTACTACCACTACAACAATTACCACTACTACTAATACGACAACTACTACAACAACTACTACTACTACTACTATTGATACTACTACTACAACAACCTCCACCATTACCACTACTACTACTACAGAAACAACATCTAGTACTATTACTACTACTACTACTACTACCATTACAACTAATACTACTACTACAACTACTACTACCACTACTACTACTACTATGACTAGTACTATTGCTACCCCTACACCTACTATTGCTTTTGTTACAACAACTACTACTACTACTACAACTACTACACCTACTACTGATTCTCTTACAGCTACTACTACTACTGCTGCTACTGCTATAATTTCTACTACTACTACTGCCACTTCTGCAACTACCTTTGCAACTACTACTTCTAGTTCTACAAGAGTGTTTGCTACTAATTATGCGGCTACAAGTACTACCACTACAACTAGTAACACTATTACTACTACTACCACTATTACTACAACAACTACTACAACTACTACTTCCCCTACTACTACTATTGTAGCTACTACTACTACTACTACTACTGTGCTGCTGCTGCTGCTACTACTACTACTATAACTGTAGTGGCTACAACTACTATTACTACTTCTACTACTGCTTCTACTGCTACAACTATTGCTAGAACTACTGCTACTACTTCTGCTACTACTACTACAGCGACTACGACTGCTACAACTACCACTACAATTACTACTACCGCAACTATTACTACCGCTACTACCACTACCGCTACTACCGCTACCGCCACAACTATTACTACTATTGTTGCTACTATCGCTACTACTCGTACTTTTAATACTACTACCACTACTAGTGCTGCAACTGCTGCTAATACGGCTGCTACTATGGTTATTACTCCCACTACTACTGCTACTACTACCACTACTGCTACTACTACTACTATTAGTAGTACTAAAACTACTCCTGCTATTGTTGCTGCCACAGCTGTTGCTGTTGCTACCACTAATACTACTATAATTGCTTTTGCTACTTCCATGACTACAGCTGCTACTACAACTTCTATACAGCAGCTACTACTACTACTACTACTGCTTCTACTACTATTGCTACAAAAACTACTGCTGCTGCTATAATAACTACTACTACAACTACTTCTACTACTACTGTTACTTTAGTTGCTTCTACTTCTACTGCTAATACTACTACTGCTACAAGTACTGCAACTAATATTGCTTCTAATACTGCTGCAACCACTACTATTTCTAGTACAACTACTACTGCCGCTACTACAGCAGCTACTGTTGCTACTGCTGCTGCCGTTGCCGCAGCTACTATTGCTACAGCTGCTGTCGCTGCCACAGCTAATGTTGCTCCTACTGTGAGTACTACTACTACTACTACTTCTCAAACTACTAATCTACTACTAATATTACTACTACTAGTACTACAATAACTACTACTAGCACTAGTACTACTACTACTACTACTCCTACCGCTGTTGGTACTACCACTACCACTACTACTGTCGCTGCTACTACTATTGCTACTACTATTACTATTGTTGTTGATGCAGCTGTTACTTCTACTATGACTTCTACATCTCCGACTACTACTACAACAATTACTACTCCTTACACTCATACTACCACTACTACTACTACAACTTATACTCCAACTACAACTATTATTACTTCTACCACTGCTACTACTATCTCAACTACTACTAATATTACTGCAATTACTGGTACTACTACTACTAATACTACAGCTACTACTCCTACTACTGCTACTCTTACCACTACTTCTACTACTACAACTACAACTAGTACACCTATTACTACTGCTACTACTACTACTACTAATACTACAACTACTATTACCACTACTACTGCTACAACTACTACTACTCCTGCTACTACTACACCTACTACTACTACTACTACTACTCCTACTACTACTGAAACTACTTCCGCTACTTCTACTGTTGCTGTTGCTGCTGCTGCGGTTGTTGCTACTATAACAACTACTACTACCAGTACTACTAACACTACTACTACGAATGTTGTTACTACTACTACCACTACTACTACTATTACTACTACAACAACAACAACTACTACTGCTACTACTATTCCTACTACGACTACTGCTACTGCTACTACAACTACTACTACTGCTACTACTATTCCTACTACTACTACTAGTACTGCTAGTACCGCTACTACTACTACTACTGCAACAACTACTACTACTGTTACAACTGCTACTGTTACTACACTTACTACTCCTAATACTCCAACTACAACTTCCACTACTACTACTACAACTACTATTACTGCAATTGCGACTACTACTTCTGGTACTACTACTACTACTTCTGCTACAACTGCTACTACAACAACAACTACTTCTACTCCTAATACTTGAATTATAACTTTCACTATTACTACTACTACTATTACTATGATTGTGACTACTACTATTGGCACATCTATTGGTACTCCTACTACAAGCATGACTACTACAACAAATACTCAATGACTACTACTACTACTTCTACTACTACTACAACAACAACAATAGTAGCAACAATAACAACAACAACAACAACAACTACTACTACTGCTACTACTAATTCTACTCCAACTTCTACTACCACTATGACTACTATGACTACTACTACTAATACTACTACCCTAAATACAGCTACTACTACTGCTGTTGCTGCTGCTACTCCTACTACTACAATAATTGCTACTATTGCTTCTACTACTACTACTACTATTCCTAATACTCCAACTATAACTTCAACAACAACTACTAATACTTCTACTACGGCTGCTGTTGCTGCTACTTCTACTACTACTACTACAACTTCTACTACTCCTACCACTACTGCTACTACTACTACTCCAACTAGAACACCTCTTGCTAATATAACTACTATTACTACTCTTGCCACTACTACACGTATTACTACTACTACTCCTACTACTACAGAAACTACTTCTGCTACTTCTACTATTACTGCTGCTGCTGTTGCGATTGTTGCTACTAATACAACTGCTACTTCTAGCAAACTAAAAACTACTACTACTAATATTATTATTATTATTACTACTACTACTACTACTACTGCTGCTGCTGCTACTACTACTACTATTACTAATACTACTACTAGTATTACCACTACCACTCCTACTAATACTACTACTACTACAACTATTACTTCTCCCACTACTACTATTACTACTATTACTGCAGTGGCTACAACTACTACTACTACTTCTACTTCTGCTTCTGCTACTACTACTATTGTTAGAACTATTGCTACTACTTCTGCTTCTCCTACAATAGCAACTTCCACTGCTATGATTACCCCTACAATTACTACTACTATGACTAGTACTACCACTACTACCACAACCACTACTTCTGCTGCTGCCACTACTATTACTACTACTACTGCTACTATCGCTACTACTCGTACTTCTAATACTACTACCACTACTAGTGCTGCAACTGCTGCTACTATGGCTACTACTACTGCTACTGCTGCCACTACTACTGCTACTACTACCACTACTGCTACTACTACTACTACTGCTAGCACTAAAACTACTCCTGCTATTGTTGCTATCGCAGATATTGCTACTGCTACGACTAATACTACTACAACTGCTTTTGCTACTTCCACTACTACTGCTGCTACTATGACTTCTATATAGCAGCTACTACCACTACTAATATTGCTTCTGCTACTACTGCTACAATAACTACTACTATTCCTACTTCTACTACTACTATTACTTTAGTTGCTTCTACTACTACTACTAATACTACTGCGGCTACAAGTACTCCAACTAATATTGCTTCTACTATTGCTGCAACTACTACTATTTCTAGTACAACTACCACAGCTGCTACTATTGCAGCTACTGTTGCCTTTGCCATTGCCACTGTTGATATAGTTGCTGCCGCTGCTGCAGCTACTGTTGCTCCCGCTGTGAGTATTACTACCGCTACTACTTCTGAAACTACTACTACTACTGCTACTATTACTACTACTAGTACTAAAATAACTATTACTACTAGTACTACAAAAACTACTACTATTAGTACTATTACTATTACTACTCCTACTGCTGCTGGTAACACCACTACCACTACTACTGTGGCTGCTACTACAATTGCTACTTCTTTTACTATTGCTGTTGATGCTGCTGCTACTACTACTATGACTCCTACATCTCCAACTACTACTACAACAACTACTACTCCTAACACTCGTACTACCACCACTACTAATACAACTAATACTTCTACTACAACTATTATTACTTCTATAATTGCTACTAATATACTACTAATGCTACTGCTATCACTGCTACTACTACTACAAATACCACTTCTACTACTCCTACCACAACTTCTACTACTCCTACCACTACTTCTACTACTCCTACTACAACTAGTACACCTATTACTACTTCTACTATTGCTGCTACTAATACTACAATTACTATTACTGCTCCTACTAATACTACTCTTGCTACTACTACACCTATTACTACTACTACTCCTACTACTACTGAAACTACTACCGCTACTCCTACTACTACTACCGCTGCTGCTGTTGTTGCTACTGTAACAACTGCTACTACTACTACTACTACTAATGTTGTTACTACTACTACTAATACTACTACTACTACTACTACAACAACAACAACAACAACAACTACTACTACTACTATTCCTACTACTACTACTAGTACTGCTACTAGTACTGTAACTACTATTACTGCTATAACTGCCACTGCTACTACACTTACTACTCCTAATACTCCAACAACAATTTCCACTACTACTACTACAACTACTATTACTACGACTACAACTACTACTTCTTGTACTACTTGTACTACTGCTACTGCAACAAGTACTACTACGTCTTCTACAACTGGTACTACAACAACACCAACTATTACTCCTAATACTCGAATTATAACTTCCACTATTACTGCTACTATTACTACTATTACTATGATTGTGACTACTACTACTGGCACATCAGTTGCTACTCCTACTACAAGCATGACTACTACAACTAATACTCAACAACTACTACTACTTCTACTACAACAACAACAACAACAACAACAACTACTACTACTACTACTAATTCTACTCTGACTACTACTACCACTACGACTACTACTACTAATACGACTACTATTACTACTAATACTACTACCCTAACTATAGCTACTACTACGACTGCTACTACTGCTGCAGCTGCTACTCTTACTACTACAACAACTGCAATTACTGCTTCTACTACTACTACTACTACAATTCCTAATACTCCAACTATAACTTCAGCAACAACTACTTTGACTTCTACTACTACTATTACTACTTCTACTACTCCTACCACTATTGCTACTACTACTACTCCAACTAGTACACCTATTACTACTTCTACTACTATTACTGCTCCTGCTACTACTACACGTACTACTACTACTACTCCTACTACTACTGAAACTACTTACGCTACTTCCACTATTACTACTGCTGCTATTGCGGTTGTTGCTACTAATACAACTGCTACTTCCAGAATAACTAAAACTACTACTACTAATATTGTTACTACTACTATTACTACTACTACTACTAATACTACTACTAGTACTACCACTACGACTCCTACTACTACTACTACTACTACTACAACTACTACTCCTACTACTATTCCTACATCTACCACTACTTCTGCTACTGCCACTACTACCACTACTTCTACTCCTACTACTACTCTTACTAAAACAACTACTGATACAACTACTATTACTACAACTACTACAACTACTGCTACTACTACTACTACAACAACAACAACTACTACTGCTACAATTGCTACTACTACTACTACTACTCCTCCTCCTAATACTCCAACTACGACTTCCACTACTACTACAACTAATACTATTACTATGACTACAACTACTACTTTTGGTACCATTGCTACTAATACTTCTGTAATTGCTACTACCACTTCTGCTACAACTGCTGCTACTACTACTACTGCTACTACTACTCCTAATACTCCAACTATAACTTCCACTATTACTACTACTACTCCTCCTCTTCCTTTGACTGTGACTACTACTACTGCTACTTCTGCTGCTACACCTAATACAAGCACGACTACTACAAATACTATTCAACTAGAACTACTACTTCTACTACACCTAATTCTACTCTGACTACTACTAGTACTATGACTACTACTACTAATACAACTACTATTACTACTCCTACTACTAGCCTAACTATAGCTACCACTATTGCTACTACTACTGCTGCTACTGCTCCTACTACTACTATGACTGCTACTACTGGTTCTACTACTCGTACTCCTAATAGTCCAACTATTACTTCAGCAACAACTACTTCGACTGCTACTACAACAACAACAACAACAACAACAACAACAACTACTACTACTACTACTACTACTACTACTACTACTACTTCTACTACTCCAAATTATCCTACTATAGCTACTACTACTAATGCTACTACTAATACTTCTACTACTGCTACTACCTTTACTACTACCACCACCACCACCACAACAACTACTACTACTACGACAAGAACAACAACAACAATAACTATGACTACTCCTACCACTAGACTACTACTAGTACTACTATTACTACTCCCATTTCTACTACTAAAACTGCTGATGCTGCTACGACTGCTACAACTACTAATAATAATACTAATACTACTCCTACTATGACTGCTTTTAGAACAACAACAATAACAACAACTACTACTACTACAACAACTACTACTACTTCTTCTGCTACTACTACTATTACTACAACAATAATTGCTACTACTACTACTAATATGACAAGACTAATAACAACTAGTACTACTGCTGCTACTACTACTACCATTACTACTAATACTACAACTACAACTGTTACTACTACTATTACTGCTACTCCTACTACTACTACTAGTACTACTACTACCACTACTACTAGTACGATTAGTCTATTCCTACCCCTACACCTACTACTGCTTCTATCCTGACTAGTACTATAATTGCTACTACTACTATTCATACTCCTATGCGTACTACTGAACTACTACTACTACAACTACCACTACTGCTACTACTACTATTATTACTACTACTGCTGCTACTACTACTTCTATTTCTACTATTACAATCAGAATAGCTACTACTACTATGACTACTACTACTCCTACTCCTCCTCCTACTCATATGAGTGCCACTACAACTACTCTAACTACTATTACACATAATACTACTACTACTCGTGCTACCACTACTCCTACTTCAACTCGCACAATAATGACTTCTACTACCACTACTAATACTATTACTACTACTATTACAACTAGTAATACTACTGTTGTTGTTACTACTACCACCATAACTACTACACCTACTTTTGCTACTACTACTATGACTACTGCTTCTACTACTATTGCTGTTACAACTACTGCAAACACTACTCCACTACTACTACTACTAATGCTACTACTATTATTATTGCTATTGTTACTACTACTACTACTCCTCCTACGACACCTACAACTTGTACTTCTGCTGGTACTACTATTGCTAGCACTACAATTGCTATTGCAAGTACTAGTACTACTGCTGCAATGTCTACTACTACTACTACCACTACTACCACTACTACCGCTGTTGCTGCTGCTGCAGTAGCTACTACCACTATTGCTACTACTAATACTACAATAACTATTACTACTACCACAACTAGTACTACTACTACTACTACTTCAACCACTACTACTAGTAGTACAATAACAACTACTACTGCTATTACTACTACTACTCTAGCTACTACTACTACTACTACTACTACTACTACTATCACTACTATGGCAACTACTGCTACTACTACTACTACTACTACTACTAATACAACTGCTACTACCACTACTACTAATGTTGCTGCTGCTACTACAACTAAAACTATTGCTTCTCCTACTACTACTACTACTACTACTACTACTACTACTATTACTACTACTACTACTCCTACTACTACTATAGCTGCTATTACTACTACTACTAATGTTGTTGCTGCTATTATGGCTACAACTACAATTTCTACTACTACTATTGCTACTACTAATGTAACAACCACTGCTGCAACTACAACTACTACTACTACTACTACTATTACTACTTCTATTGTTATTACAACTACTACTACTGTTGCTACTACTTCTATAACTACTACTTTTGCTGGTACTACAGCTACCACTTCCATAATAGCAACCAAAAATACTAGTACTGCTGCTATAATAATACTCTAGTATTGCTACTGCAACTACTACTACAACAACTACTACTACTATTGCTACGGCTGTTACTGCTAATGCTACTACCACTACTATTGCTACTACTAATACTGCTACTACTACTATAACTATTACTACTATTATGGCTACTACTATTGTTGTTGTTGCTAGTATAACTATTAGTACTACTACTACAAGCACTATCACTACCACTACTACTGCTTCTACTGCTACTATAATCGCTACTACTACTGCTACTACTGCTATAATTTCTACTACTACTACTGCCACTTCTGTTTCTACTTCTGGAAATACTACTTCTAGTTCTGTAATAGTATCTTTTGCTACTTATGCTACTACCACCACCACCACCACTACTACTACTAACACTATTACCACTACTACTACTGTTATTATTGCTATAACTATTACCACTACTACTACTGCTACTCCTACTACTGCTATAACTACTACTGCTACTAGAACTACTACTACTACAACTGCTACTGCTTCTACTACTGACACCTCATTTGTGATTATTTATGGTACTACTTATACTACTACTACAACAACAACAACAACTACTACTACTACCACTACTACTTCTGCTACAACAACTACTGCAATGACTATTACTACCAAAACTAGTAGTAGTAGTTGTTATTATAGTAGTAGTAATTACAGTAGTAGTAGTAATAATAGCAGTTTTAATAGTTATTATTATAGTTGTAATAGTAGTTATAGCAGTAGAAGTAGTAGTAGTTGTAGAAGAAGTAGTATTATTTGGAATAGTAGTAGAAGTAGGGGTTGGAGTTGGAATAGTAGTAGCGAAAGTAGTAGTCATAGTAGTAGTTGTAGTAATAGAAGTAATAGTAGTAGTAGTAGTAGTAGTAGTAAGGGGAGGAGGAGTAGTAGGAGTAGCAAAAGAAGTAGTAGTAGTAGTAGTATGAGGAGTTGTAGTTGTAGTGGTAGTGCTAGTGGTAGTAGCAGTAGTTGTAGTAGTAGTAGTAGTAGTAGTAGCAAATGTATTAACAGTAGTTGGAGTAGTAGCTATAGTAGTAGTAGTAGCAGTAGTAGTAGCAATAGTAGCAAAAGTAGTTGTAGCAATAGTAGTTGTAATATGAGTAGTAGTGGTAGTAGTAGTTGTAGTAGCAGTAGTATGTCTAGCAAAAGTAGCTGTAGCAACAGTAGTAGTAGTTGCAGTATTAGTGGAAGTATTCGTAGTATTGGTAGTTGTAGCAGTAGTAGTAGTAGTAATTGTAGTAGTAGTTATAGTAGTAGTGCTAGTAGTAGTAGTAGTAGTTGTAGTTGTTGTTGTTGTTATTGTTGTAGTAGTAGTAGTAGTAGTAGTAGTAGTAGTAGTAGTAGTAATAGTAGTAGTAGTAGTAGTAGTAGTAGTAGTAGTAGTAGTAGCAGTAGTAGTAGTAGTATTGGTAGTTTTTGTTATAGTAGGAGGAGTAGTAGTTGTTGTGTTCGTAGTAGTAGTAGTGGTAGTATTAGTCTTAGTAGCAGTATTAGTAGTTGTAGCAGTAGATGAAGTAGCACTAGTAGCAGTACTAGAAGTAGTATTAGTAAGAGTAGTTGCAGTAGCAGTAGGAGTACTACAAGTAGTACCAGTTTTGGTAGTAGATATAGTAGTCATAGTAGTAATAGTAAGAGAAGCAGTAGTAGCAGTAGTAATAGTAGAAATAGTTGGTGAATTTGTAGTTGTAGTAGTAGTGGTAGTAGTGGTAGTATTAATAGTAGTAATAGTAGTAGTGGTTGGAGTAGTAGCAGCGCTTGCAGTAGTTATTGTTGTAGCAAAATAGAAGTAGAAGTTGTTTTGGTAGTAATAGAGGTAGTAATAGCAGCAGTAGTAGTTTTACTAGTTGTAGCAGGAGTAGTAGTAGTAGTAGTATTAGCAGTAGCAGGAGTAGTAGTTGTAGTAGCAGTAGAAGTAGTAGATGTAGCTGTCGTAGTAGTAGTAGTACTTATAATAGTAGCAGTAGTAGTGGTAGCAGCAGCAGCAGCAGCAGCAGTAGTAGTAATAGTAGTAGTAGAGGTAATAGTAGTAATAGTTGTAGTAGTAGTAGTATTAGCATTAGTAGAACTTGTATTGGTAGTTGTAGTTATGGTAGGTGGAGGAGTCACAATATTAGTGGTAGTAGTAGTTGTTGAAGTAGGAGGAGTAGTAGTAGTAGAAGTAGTATTAGTTGTAGTAGTAGTAAACGAAGTAGCAATAGCAACGGCAATAGTAGTAGTAGTATTAGTAAGAGTAGTTGTAGTAGCAGCAGGAGTACTTGTTGTGGTAGCAATAGTCATAGTAGAAATAGTAGTAGTAGTACTAGTAGAAATAGTTGGAGTAGTTGTTGTGGTAGTAGTTGTAGTAGTAGTGGTAGTAGTGTTAATAGTCTTAATGGTAGTTGTTGTTGCAGTAGTAGCAGCACTTGTAGCAGTTTTTGTAGTATTAGCGTAGTGGTAGTGGCTATATTAGTTGTAGTAAATGTAGTAGTAGTAGCAGTAGTAGTTGTAGTAGTAGTAGCAGGAGTAGTAGTGGCAGTAGTAGCAGAAGTAGTAGCAAGAGTAGTAGTGGAAGTAGTTGTAGTTGTTGTAACAGTTGTAGAAGTAGTTGTAGTAGTAGTTGTAGTAGCAATAATATAGGTAATAGTAGTGGTACTAATATTAGTAGCCGAAGTTATGGCAGAAATTAGTAGGATTAGAAATAGTAGTGGTAGTTATAGTAGCAGGAGTAGTAGTAGTAGTTGTAGAGGTTGTCGTAGTAGTAGTAGTTGTCGTAGTAATAGTAGTAGTGGTAATAGCAGTAGTGGTATTAGTAGTAGAAGTAGTAGCAGTAGTAGTAGTTGAAGTAGAAGTAGTAGTAGTAGTGGTAGTAGTGGTACTAGTAGTAAAAGTAGTAGGAGTAGTCATTATACTAGTAGTAGTATGAGTGTAGTAGTAGTTGTAGTAGTGTAATATTATTAGTTGTAGTAGTAGTTGACGTAATAGTATAAGTAGTTTTAGTAGTAGCATAGTTGTTGTTGCAGTAGTAGTAGGAGGAGGAGTAGAGGTAGTAGTAGTAGTACTAGTAGTAGTTGCAGTAGTTGTAGTAGTAGTCATTATATTCGTAGTAGCATGAGTGTAGTAGTAGTTATAGTAGTGTAATATTATTAGTTATTATAGAAGCTGAAGTAGAATTAGTACTGGAAGTTGTAGTCGTAGTAGTAGTAACAGTTGTTGTTGTTATAGTAGCAGTAGCAGCAGTAGTTGTAGTTGTATTAGTAGCAATAGTAATACTAGTAGCAGTAGGAGCAGCCGGAGTAAGAGTAGTAGTAACAGCAGGTGTTGTAGTAGTAGTAATAATAGTAGTAGTAGCAGTCGAAGAAGTAGCAGTAGTAGTAATACTAGTAGTAGTATTAGTAAGAGTAGTTGTTGTAGCAGTAGGAGTACTAGTAGTTGTTGCAGTAGTGGTAGCAGATGTAGTAGTCATAGTAGTAGTAGTAATAGTAGTAGTAGTAGTAGTAGTAGTAGTAGTAGTAGTAGTAATAGTTGGTGTATTTGCAGCAGCAGCAGTAGTAGTGGTAGTAATAATTATAATAATAGTAGTAGTTGTCAGAGTTGTAGCAGTGCTTCTAGTAGTAGTAGTTGTAGTAGATGTATTAGTTGTAGTAGAGGTAGTAGCAATAGCAACAGTAGCAGTAGTAGTTGTAGTAGTTGTCACAGGAGTAGTAGCAGTAGTAGTAGTAGTAGCAGGAATAGTAGTAGTACTACTAGTAGTTGTAGTAGTAGTCAAAGTAGCGGTTGTAGCAATAATAGTTGCTATTGTTGTTGTGGTAGTAATATTAATTGTTGTTGTAGTTGCAGTAGAAGTAGTAGTAGTAATAGTAGTAGCAGTAGTAGTAGTAGTAGCGTGAGTAGTAGCAATAGAAGTAGTACTAGTACTAGTAGCTATGGTGGTACGTGTATTGATAGTTGTAGTTATTGTAGGTGGAGTCACAGTATTAGTGAAAGAAGTACTTATAGATGTTGGAGTAGTAGTAGTAGTAGAAGTTGTATTAGTAGTATTAGCAGCAGATGAACTAGCAGCAGCAATAATAGTACTAGTAGTAGTATTAGTAAGAGTTGTTGTAGTAGCAGTAGGAGTGCTTGTAGTAGTAGTAGTAGTCGTAGTAGAAGTAGTAGTAGTAGTAGTAGTAGTAGTAGTAATAGTAGTAGCAATTGCAGTAGTGGTACTAGCAGTAGCAACAACAACAATACTAGTAGAAATAATAGTTGTAGCAGTAGTAGTGGTAGTGGTATCCGTAGCAGTAATAATTGCAGTAGTAGTAGCATTTGTAGGTATAGTCGTAGTAGTGGTTGTAGTAGTAGTAGCAGATGTAGTAGTAGTAGTAGTAGTAGTAGTAGTAGTGGTAGTAATTGTAGCTGTTGTAGTATTAGTTATAGTAGTAGTAGCAACAGTAGTAGTATTAGAAGGAGAAGTTGTGGTATTAGTAGTTGTAGTAGCTGCTGCTGCAACAATAGCAGTAGAGTAGCTACAGCAATAGTAGTAAAAGTAGCAGCAATTGTAGTAGTAGTAGAACTAGTAGTGGTACTAGTTATAGTAGTAGTAATTGTAGCAATAGTGGTAGTAATTATAGCAGAAGTAGCAGTTGTAGTAGCGAAAGCAGGTGTAGCGAGAGTAGTAGAAGATGTTATGGTAGCATCAGTAATAGTAGTCGTAGTAGTTGTATTAGTAGTAGTTGCAGCAGCAACAGACGTACTAGCATTAGTGATGGTAGAAGTATTGCTCGAAGTAGTAGTAGGAGCACAACACCAAAAGTAGTAGCATTAGTGGCGGTAGTAGTATTACTAGAAGTAGTAGTAGGAGACGCAGCAGCAGTAGTGTTAGTTGTTGTTGTAGCAATAGTAGTAGTAGGACTAGTGGTAGTAGTCGCGATGGTGGTAGCAGTAGTGGCAGTAGCAGTAGCAGTAGTAGTAGTAGTAGTAATAGCAGTAGTAGGAGTAGTGGTAGTAATGGCAGTAGCAATAGCAGTAGCTATAATAGTAGTAGTAGCAGCCGCAGTAGTTGTGGTTGGAGAAGAAGTAGTAGTCATGGTTGTAGTAGTAGTAGTTGTTGTTGTACTAATAGTAGTAGTAATAGTAGTAGTTGAAGGTGTAGCGGTAGCAATTGTAGTAATCGTAGTAGTAGTAGTAGCAGCAACAACAATAGAAGTATTAGTGTAGCAGTTGTCGTAGTAATAGTAGTCACGGTAGTAGTAGTAGTAGTAGTAGTAGTAGTAGTAGTAGTAGTAATTATAGTAGTAGTAATAGTAGTTGCAGCAGCAGTAGTAGTTGTAGTTATTGTTGTACTAGTAGTAGCAGTTGCAGTAGTACTAGTTGTTGTAGTTGTAGTAGGGGTAGCAGTAGTAGCAGTAGTATTAGCAACTAAAGTAGTAGTAGCAGTAGCAGCAGTAGCAGCGGTAGTAGTAGGGGAAGTAGTAGTAGAAGCAGTAATAATAGTCGAAGTATTAGTAGAAGAAGCCATTGTAGAAAAAGTAGAAATAGTAGTAGTAGGAGCAGTAGTATCAGTAGTCGCATTAATAATAGTCGTAGCAATAGTTGTAGTAGTTATAGTTGCAAAAGTAGTAGTAGTGGTGGTGGTGGTGGTGGTGGTAGTAGTAGTAGTAGTACTAGTAGTCGTACTGGTACTAGTAGTAGTAGTAATACTAGTAGTGGTACTAGTAGATGTACTAGTAGTACTAGTAGTAGTAGTAGTAGTAGTATTAGTAGTAGTAGTTGTTGTTGTTATAGTAATAGTAGTAAAAGTAGTAGTAGTAGTGGTAGTAGTAATAGTAGTAGTAATAGTAGTAATAGTAGTAGTGGTAGTAGTAACAGTAGTATTTGTAGTACTAGTACTAGTAGCAGAACTAGTAGCAGTAGTAGTAGCAGAAGTGGTAGTTGTTTGAGAAGTAGTAGTAATAGCAGAAGCAGAAATTATAGCAATTGTAGCAGTATTAGTGGTAGTAGTAGTAGCAGTAGTATCAGTAACAGCAGCAGCAGTAGTAGTAGTATCGGCAGTGGTAGTAGCTATGGTGGTAGTAGGGGAAGTAGCAGTAGAAGCCATAGAAGTTGTTGAAGTAGAAGTTGTAGTAGTTGTAGTTGTAGTAGAAGTAGCAATTGTTGCACAAGTTGATGTAGTTGTAGTCATAGCAATAGTCACCGTAATAGTATTTGCAGCAGTAGTGGTAGAAGTTGTAGCAGAAGTAGCAGTTATAGTATTTGTAGGTGTCCTAGCATCCGTAGTAGTAGGAAAAGTAGTAGCAGAAGTCATAGTGGTAGCAGTAGTAGTAGAAGTAGTAGTAAGAGCATCAATAGTAGCCACTGTAGTAGTAGTAGTAGCAACAGTAGCAGAAATAGTAGTAGTAGTTGGAGTAGTAGTAGAAGTAGTAGCAGTAGTTTTAGTAGTAGGAGTAATAATAACAGGAGTGGAAGTAGAAGTGGTAGTCGTAACTATAGTAGTTGGAGTATCAATAGTAGCAATTGAGGTAGTAGTGGTAGTAGAAGTGGAAGCTTTAGTAGTTATGGTAGTAGCAGTCATAGTAGTAGGAGCAGTAGTAGTTGTTGTCATCGTAGCTATGGCATTGGGAGTTCTTGTATCAATAGTAGTAGTTGTTGGAGCTATATTAGTAGAAGTTGTAGTAGCAGCAATCGTGGAAGTAGCAAAAAGTAGCAGTAACAGTAGTAGTGGGAGTAGTAGTAGTAGTAGGAGAAGCAGCTGAGTTGTAGGAGTAGCAGTTATAGTAGCAGTAGTTGAAGTAGTCGTAGTAGTAGGAGTACTTTTAGTAGTTGTTCTCGAAGCTATAGTGGGAATATTAGCAGCAATTGTAGAACTAGGAGTAGTAGTAGTTGTTGTAGTAGCAGCAATAGTAGTCGTAGTAGCAGCAGTTGTATTAGTCATAGGGTCAGTAGCAGTAGTATTAGTAGTAGGGGTTGTGGCAGTAGTATTAGTTGTGGTAGCAGTACTAGCAGTTGTAGTAGTAATAGTAGTATTAGTAGCAGCAGCAGCAGCTGCAGTAGCAATAGTAGTAGTAGTTGTAGTAATAGTAGTAGTAGTAGTAGTAGTAGTACTAGCAGCAGTAATCATAATAGTAGGAGAAGTAGCAGTAGGAGTAGCAGCAGCAGTAGCAAACGTAGTGGTTGTAGTAGTGGTAGTAATAATAATACTTGTATTAGTACGAGCAGTAGCAGTAGTAGTAATAGTAGTAGTAGTGGTAGTAGTTGTTGTTGTAGTAGTAGTAATAGTAGCAGAAATAGTAGTAATAGAGATAATAGTAGTAGTAGCAGTAGTAACAGTTGTAGTAGTAGCTTTAGTAGTAGTAGAAATTGTAGTAGAGGTAGCAATAGCAACAGAAGTAGTAGTGGTAGTAGTCATGGCAATCATAGTAGTAGTAGTAGTAGTAGTAGCAGTAGTTGTAGAAGAAGCAGTAGTAGCAGTAGTAGCAATAGCAGAACTTGTAGTTGTGGTAGTAGTAGTAGGCGTAGCAGTAGCAATGGTAGTAGTTGTAGTAGAAGAAATACTTGTAGTAGTAGTTATAGTAGAAATAGTAGTTGTAGTTGTAGTTGTAGCAGTATTAGTTGTAATAATACTGTAGTAGTAGTAGTATTAGTGATAGCAACAGCAGCAGCAGCAGCTGTAGTAGTAAGAGTAGTTCAAGTATTAGAAGTAGTCATCTTAGTAGTAGTCATAGTCGTAGTTGTTGTTGTAGTAGTATTAGGAGCAGTTGTTGTAGTAGTAGTCGTAGCAGTTGTAGTAGTCATAGAAATCATAGCAGTTGTAGTAAATGTAGCCGTTATAGTACTAGAAGTTATAATAGCAACAGTAATAGCTGGCATATTATTTGTAGTGGTATAAATAGTAGCAGTACTAAAAGGAGTAGGAGCAGTAGCAGTAGGAGTAGTAGTTGTAGTTGTATTAGTAGTAGTAGTAGTAGTAGTAGTAGTAGTAGGAGTTGTAGTAGGAGTAGCAGTAGCAATATTAGTACAAGTAGTTGGAGTAGTAGTAGTAGCAGCAGTCGTAGCAGCAACAGCAGTAGTAGTAGCAACATTAGCTGTTGTCGCAGTAGCAACCACAACTAGAGTTATAGTAGTAGTGGTAGTCAGATAAATCATAGTAGTAGAAGTAGTAGTAATTGTAGGACTAGTAGAAGTAGCAGTAGGAGTAGTATTTGTAGCAGTAGAAGTAGTAGTAGAAGTAGCAGCAGCTGTAGCTGAAGTGGTAGTAGTAGTAGTAGTAGTAGTTGTTGTAGTAGTAGTAGTAGTAATAGTAGCAGCAACAGCAGTAGTAGTAGTAGTAGTAGTAGTAGTACTAATAGTAGTAATAGTAGGAGCAGTAGCAGTTGTTGCAGTAGTCGTAGTAGTAGGAGTGTTTAGAGTAGTAGTATTAGTATGACTAGTAGTAGTAGTAGTAATAGTTGTAGGAGACATAGTAGTAGTTGGAGTAGCTGTAATTGTATTAGCTATAGTAGTAGTAGTAGGAGTGTAGTAGTTGTGGTAGTAGTTGGAGTAGTAGTCGTAGAAGTCGTCGGAGTGCTAGGGTAGTACTAGTAGTAGTAGCAATAATAGTAGTAATAGTAGTAGCAATGGTAGTTGTGGGAATAGGAGTTGTAGTAGAAGTACCAGCAGCAACAGTAGTAGTAGTAATAGTAGTTGTAGCAGTAGTTTCAGTAATAGTAGCAGTAGTAGTAGTTTCAGTAATAGTTGTAGTAGTAGTAGCGGTAGTAGTAGTTGTTGTAGTAGTAGGAGTAGCAGGAGGAGTAGGAGTTGGAGTAGTAGTGCTAATAGTAGTAGTAATAGTAGCAGTAGCAGTAGTAATAGTCACAATAGCAGCAACAGAAACAACAGTAGTAGTGGTTGCAAGAGTAGTAGTAATAGCAGTAGTAACAGTCGTAGTAGTTGTAGTAGTAACTTTAGTAGTAGTAGAAATTGTAGTAGAGGTAGCAATAGCAGCAGAAGTAGTAGTGGTAGTAGTCATGGCAGTCATAGTAGTTGCAGTAGTTGTAGTAGTTGTAGCAGTAGTAGTAGCAGTAGTTGCAGAAGTAGCAGTAGCTATAGTAGTAGCAGTAGTAGCAGTAGTAGCAATAGTAGAACTTGTTGTTGTAGTAGTAGTACTACGCGTAGCAGTAGCAATGGCAGTAGTTGTAGTAGAAGAAGTAGTTGTAGTAGTAGTTATAATAGAAATAGTAGTTGTAGTTGTAGTTGTAGCAGTATTAGTTGTAATAATACAGTAGTAGTAGTATTAGTAATAGCAACAGCAACAACAGCAGCTATAGTAGTAGGAGCAGTTCAAGTATTAGAAGTAGTCGTCTTAGTAGTAGTCGTAGTCGTAGTTATTATTGTAGTAGTATTAGGAGCAGTAGTTGTAGTAGTTGTCATAGCAGCCGTAGTAGTCGTAGAAATCGTAGCAGTTGTAGTAATTGTAGCCGTTGTAGTACCAGAAGTTGTAATAGCAATAGTAGTAGCTGCCATATTGTTAGTAGTGGTATAAGTAGTAGCAGTACTAGAAGGAGTAGGAGCAGTAGCAGTAGGAGTAGCAGTTGTAGTTGTAATAGTAGTCACCGTAGTATTAGTGATAGCAGTAGCAAGAATAGTAGTATTAGTAGTAGAAGTAGTAGCAGTAGTAGCATAAGTAGTAGTATTAGTAGTAATAGTAGTCATAGTAGTAGTAGTAGTAGTAGCAGCAGCAGCAGTTGAGTAGTAGTAGTAGTAGTAGTAGTAATAGTAGTAGTAGGAGTTGTAGTAGGAGTAGCAGTAGCAGTATTAGTACGAGTAGTTGGAGCAGTAGTAGTAGCAGCAGTTGTAGCCGCAGCTGCAGTAGCAGTAGTATTAGTAGGAGCAGCATTAGCTATTGTAGTAGTAGCAACCACAACTGGAGTTATAGTTGTAGTGGTAGTCTTATAAATCGTAGTAGTAGAAGTAGTAGTAATTGTAGGACTAGTAGAAGTAGTAGTAGGAGTAGTATTTGTAGCAGTAGAAGTAGTAGAAGAAGTAGCAGCAGCTGTAGCTGAAGTGGTAGTAGAAGTAGTAGTAGTAGTTGTTGTTGTTGTAGTAGTAGTAATAGTAGTAGTAGTTGTTGTAGTCGTAGCAGTAGTAGTAGTAGTAGTAGTAGTAGTAGTAGTACGAGCAGTAGAAGTTGTTGCAGTAGTCATAGTATTTGGAGTGTTTAGAGTTGTAGTATTAGTATGACTAGTAATAGTAGTAGTAATAGTTGTAGGAGACATAGTAGTAGTTGGAGTAGTTGTAATTGTAGTAGCTATAGTAGTAGTAGTAGTAGTAGGAGTGTAGTAGTTGTGGTAGTAGTTGGAGTAGTAGTTGTAGAAGTCATAGGAGTGTTAGGTGTAGTACTAGTAGTAGTAGTAGTAGTTGTAGCAGCAATAGTAGCAATGGTAGTTGTGGGAAAAGGAGTTGTAGTAGAAGTACTAGTTGCAACAGCAGTAGTAGTAATAGTAGTTGTAGCAGTAGTTTCAATAACAGTAGTAGCAGTAGTAGTTTAAGTAATAGCTTTAGTAGTAGTTATTGTAGTAGTTGTTGTAGTAGTAGAAGTAGAAGTAGGAGTAGTAGGAGTAGTAGTGCTAATAGAAGTAGTAATAGTAGCTGTAGTAGCAGTAGCAATAGTAATAGTCACAATAACATCAACAGAAACTATAGTAGTAGTCATTGCAAGAGTAGTAGTAGTTGTTGTTGTTGTAGTAGAAGTAGTAGTCAAAGTAGTAGTAGGAGTGGTAATAGAAGTAGTAGTAGGAGTGTTACTCATAGTGGTAGTAGCAGTAGCAGTAGTAGTAG
>RXID01016728.1:35000-44038 GCA_005019695.1 Trichopus zeylanicus subsp. travancoricus
TAGTAGTAGTAGTAGTAGTAGTAGTAGGTGTATTAGCAGCAGGAGTAGTTGTAGGAATAGTAGGGGTTGTAGTTGCATTAGTTGTTGTAGAAGTAGTAGTAGTAGCACCATTAGTAGTAGTTGTAGCAATAGGAGTAGTTGCAGTTGTAGCGGTAGTATTCTTGTAGCAATTGTAGTAGTTATTGGGGTAGTAGCAGTGATAGTAGTAATAGTTGTAGTGGTAGTGTAGAATTAGTAATAAACTAGTAGCAGAAGTAGTGGCAATAGTAGTAGTATTAGTAGTAGTAGTGGTTGTAGTGGTAGTACTAGTTTTAGAAGTAGTGGTATTAGTAGTATTTGTACTAGTAGAAGTTGTTGTAGTAGTATTAGTAGTACTAGTAGTAATATTAGCAGTTGTTGGAGTAGAAGTAGTGTTTGTTGTAGTTATTGTGGTAGCAGTATAATAGTAGTAGTAGTAGTAGTAGTTGAAGTAAAGGTAGTAGCAGAAGCAGTAGTATTAGTTGTTGTAGTAGAAGTAAAAGTAGTACTACTAGTAATCATAGTAGTAGTAGTAGCACGGGGAGTAGTAGCAGTAGTAGCAATTGTAGTCATATTATTAGCAGTAGTAGTAGTAAAAATAGAAGTAGTAGTTGTTGTAGATGTGGTAGTAGCAGCAGAATTAGTTGTAGTTGTTGTAGAAGTAATCGACGTAGAAGTAGAAGTAGTAGTAGTAGCAGTAGGAGTAGTAGTAGTAATAATAGTAGTAGTAGTAGTAGATGTAGTAGTAGTAGGAGGAGGAGGAGGAGGAGGAGGAGGAGGTGGAGGGGTAGGGGAGAAGTACTAGTGGTAGAAGTAGTTATAATAGTAGTTGTAGCAGTAGTAGTAGAAGTAGTTGTAGTAGTAGCAGCAGCAGTTGAAGTAGTCGTATCAATCGTAGTAGTAAGGCTAATAGCACTAGCAATACTAGTTGTTGTTGTACTAGTAGTAGTAGTAGTAGTTATTCTTGTAGTACTGTAGTAGTGGCAGTAGTAGCAATAGTAGTAGCAGTTGTAGAAGTAGTAGTAATAGTAGTAGTAGCAGTAGTTGTAGTTGTCGCAGCAGTTGTAGTAGTAGTCATCGTTGCAGTCGTAGCATTAGTTGGAGCAGTTGAAGTAATAGTAATATTAGTAGCAGCTGCAACAAATAGCAGCAACAACAGTTGTAGTTGTTGTAGTAGCAGCAGTCTCAATAGCATTAGTAGTAGTAGTAGGAGCAGCAATAGTAGCAATAGTAGTCGCAGTAGTAGTAGAAGTAGCAGTCGTAGTAGCAGGAGTAGCCGCCAGGGCTGTAGTTGTTGCAGTAGAAGTATCAGTAGTAGTCGTTGAAGTAGTAATTATTGTAGTAGTAGTAGTAGTAGTAGTAGTGGTAGCGGTAGTCATAGTAGAAGTATTAGTAGTAATTGTAGGTGTAGTAGCAGTTGTAGTTGCAGTAGCAATTGTAGTAGTAGTAGCAGGACTAGTAGTAGCAATAGTAGCAGCAGTAGTAGGAGTAGTAGCAGTAGCAGCAGTAGTAGGAGTAGTAGCAACAGCAATAATAGTTGTAGTAGCAGAAGCAGTAGTAACAACAAAAGTAGTTGTAGTAGCAGTAGTAGTTGTAGGAGCAGTAGTATTAGCAATAGAAGTAGTACTAGCAGTAGTGGTAGTAGTAGTAATAGTAGTACTAAGAGTAGTATTAGTAGTAATAGTAGTCGTTGTTGGAGTAGTAGTAGTACTAGTAGTTGTAGTCATAGTAGTAGTATAGTAGTAATAGTAGCAGTAGTAGTAGCACTAGAGGTAGTATTAGTAGCAATAGTAGCAGTAGTAGCAGTTGTAGTACTAGCAGTAGTAGTAGTAGTTGTAGTAACCATAGTTGTAGTAGTTGCAGGAGTAGTAGGAGTAATAGTTGTTGTTGTTGTGGTCATTCTAGTAGCAGTAGTAGCACAGGTAGTAGTAGTATCAGTTGTAGATGTAGTCACAGAACTAGTAGCATAGTAGTAACAATGATAGTAGTAGTAGTAGTAATAGTATTGGTAGTAATACTAGTAGTTGTAGCCATAGTTTTAGTTGGAGTAGCAGTGGTTATGGTGACAAAATTAGTAGCAGTAGTAGCAATAGGAAGAATAATAGTACTAGTAGCTGTAGTAGTAGTTGTAGGTGGAGGAGGAGGAGGAGGAGGAGGAGGAGGAGTAATAGTAGTCGCAGGAGTAGTATAAGTAGTAGTAGTAGCAGCAGTAGTAGTCGTAATCGTAGTAGCAATGGCACTAGTGGTAGCTGTAGTAGCAAGAGGAGTTGCTGTAGTAGGAGTACAAGTAGTAGTAGCAGCAGTAGCAGTTGAAGTATTAATAGCAGTAGCAGTAGTAACAGTAGTAGTAGTAGCAGTTGTAAGGGTAGTAGCAATAGCGTTAGTGGAAGTTGTAGTAGTCACAGAAATAGTAGCAGTAGAAGTAGTTGTAGTAGTAGTAGGAGGAGGACAGTTAATTGGAGTTGTAGTACTAGTTGTCTAGTGTTGGTAATACTACTACAACTACTACTTCTGCTGCTACTACTGCAACTATTTCTATGGCTGTTGCTGCTACTTCTACAACGACGACTACTACTGAGGCTACTACTATTACTTCTACTAGTATGAATACTACTATTGTTGTAGCTACTGAGGCTACTAATACTACTACTACAAGTAGTACTACTTCTACTGCCACTGCTATTGCTACTACTAGTACTGTTACTACTGCTGCTACTACTACTACTACTGAGACTACTACTACTACTAGTACTACTACTATTACTACTACTACTACTACTATTACTACTACTAGTAGCACAACTAATACTACTGCTACAACTACTACTAGTACTACAACAATTACTACTACAACTGCTACTGCTCCTACTACTTCTACTATTACTTTTGCAACTACTACCACTATTGCTACTACTGCTACTACAATCGCTACTACTACTACAACTACAATCACTACTACGTTTGCTACTACTACTACTGCTACGATACTGCTACTGCTACTGCTACTACTACTTCTACTGCTGCTACTACTACTACTGATATTACTGCTTCTTCTACCACTAGTGCTACTAATACTACTATTGCTACTACTACTACTACTACTATTGTTGTTGCTGCTGTTCAACTGCTACTATTACTACTACCACAACTGCTACTACTGCCACTACTACTATTGTTGCTACTTCTTCTACTAATATTACTACTACTACCTATCCTACTATTACTACTACTACTGCTACTATTACTATAGCTAGTACTTCGGCTCCTGCTTGTACAACTAATGCTACAATTACTATTGCAACAACTACTGCTACTACTTCTGCTATTACTACTATTTCTACCACCACCACTACTACTCCTGCTATTGCTAATACTACTATTGTTGCTACTGCAACAACAACAACTATTACTACTACAACGACCACTACTACTATTTCTATTACCACTACTACTACACCCGCTACTGATACTTCTACTGCTGTGGCTACTACTATTGCTGTTGCTATTGCAACTACTATAACAACTACTACTACAATGACCACTACTATTGTTACTATGAGTACTACTACTACGACTTCTGCGACAACAACGACAACTTCTTCTATGACTACTACTAGTATTATTGCTACTGCTACTGCTACTACTATAACTGCTACTACTTCTACTACTATTACTAAACTATGACTACTACTACTACTACTGCGACTACTACTACTACAAATACTACTACCACTACTATTGCTACTGTTACTACTACTCTTATTGCTCATATTACTATACCTATTATAACTAATACCGCTACTACTACTATTACTCATATTACTACTACTATTGCTACAATTACTACTAATAGTACTTCCGCTACTACTATCGCTGCTACCTGTACTTCTACTGCTACTAATACTGCTACTACTGCTACTATAACTACTACTATTACTAGGACAATTACTACTACTATTACAACAACAACTATTTCTACTACTTCTACTACTCCTAGTATTTCTACTACTACTACTATTATTGGTACTACTGATACCAATACTACTACTACTGCTAATACTGTGGCTAACACTACTACTACTACTATTACTTCTACAGCTACTATTATGATTACTACTAATACTAATCTTTCTACGATAACTACTATCATTACTACTACCACAACTATTGCTACTACTACTACTACTACTACTATTGCTACTGCCTCTATTGCTTCTACTATCGCTACAACTGTTGTTGCTCTTTCTGCTATTGCTACTAATACTTTTACTACGACAATAGCTTCTACTACAACTACTACTTCAACTAATATTAATACAATTTCTACTACTAGTAGTACTACTTTCTCTACTACTACTACAACTTTTATTGGTGCTAATACTACCACTACAACTTTGACAACTACTGCTGCTGCTACTACTACTACTACTACCACTACTACTACTACTACAATTGCTACTACATCTACTATTGCTACCACTACTGTTGCTACTATTGCTGCAACTATTACTACTACTGCTGCTGCTACTGCAACTACTACTACTACTACTGATATTGCTATTGCTACAATTTGAATAACAACTACTGTTGTTGCTACATCTGCAACTTCTACTACTGCTACAATGGGTACTACTATTACTACAACTGTTGTTACCATTACTACTACTACTTATAGAACAACTACTATGGCTACTACTACTGTTATTGCTGCTGTTGCTTTGCTCCTACTACTACTAGCACTACTACTGCTCCTACTACTATACAACTACTACTGCTACTGCAACTAGTGCTACTACTACTGCTACAATTGCTACTATTACTACTACTTCTACTGCTACTACTGCTACTACTACTACTGCTACTGCTACTACTGCTACTTCTACCACTAATGTTGCTGCTACTACTGCTACTTCTACCACTAATGCTGCAAATACTACTTCTATGACTACTACTACTTCTACCACTAATGTTGCTGACACTACAACAACTACTACTACTGATGCTACTACCATTGCTACTACTGTTGCTTCTTCTTCTACTACTACTACTATCACTACTACTACTACTACTTGTAGTAGTATTATTGCTACTGCTGCTTCTACTACTACTACTCGTACAACTTATCCTACTACTACTACTACTGATACTACTACTACTTCTACTACCACTTCTGCTGCTTCTACTACTAATACAATTTCTACTACAACTACAACTATTGCTACAGCCACTACTACTGGTACTGCAACTACTGCTACTACTGTTGTTGCCACTGTTGCTAATACTACTACTACTACTATGACTCCTCTTCCTCCTACTACTACTGCTACTACTACTACTACTACAAGAACTACTACCACTACTATTAACACTACTACTGCTACTGCTGCTGCTACTACTACTACTATAACAACTTCTACTTCTGCTACTGCTATTGTTGCTACTCCGATAGCTACTACTATTGCTGCTGTTGGTGCTACTACTACTGCAGCTACTCCCACTACTACTGCAGCGGCTACCATTACTACTATTGCTACTACTGCTACTACTACTACTATGATTACTTCTAATACTATTGCTGCTGCTGCTACTGATAGTTCTACCATTGCTAGTACCAGTACTATTACTACTGCTACTACTAGTACTACTATTGCTGTTGCTAATTTCACTACTCCTACTGCTACTATAGCAATTACTACTATTGCTACTACAACAACAATAACTACTACTGTTACTATTGCTACTATTTCTACTGCAAACTATTACTACTACTACTACTGATACTAAAATTGTTGCTACTACTGCTATTTCCATTACTACTACTACTGCAACTGCTACTATTATTACTATTACTAACACTTCTACTGCAACTACTACCACTACTACTACTGATACTTCTATTGCTACTACTACTACTACTACTATTACCACTTGTACTACTGCTACTGCCGCTACTACAACTACTCCTATTACTACTATAAGTACTACAACTGCTCCAACCAATACTCCTACTACTACTACTACTACCACTTCTACTATTACTTCTACTACTACTATGACTATTACTGCTACAACTACTGCTACTACTACAACTACTATTACAATAACTACTATTGCAACTACTACTTCTACTACTGCTACTTTTGCTACTATAACTACTATTCCCACTACAACTTCAGCTAATACTACTACCACAATAGCTACAACTAATACTACTTCTACTATTACTATTGCAAATACATCTACTATTACTGCTCCTATTCTTCCAACTAATACTAATACTACTACTATTAATACTACTACTACTACTACTACTACTATTACTACTACTACTACTACTGCTACTAGTACTACTACAACTACTACTACACGTACTACAAGTACTACTATGACCACTACTACTACTACTACTGCTACTACTACTACTACTACAACAACAACTACTACTGCTACTACTACTTTCACTACTACTACTACTACTACTACTACTACTACAACTACTACTACTACTGCTGCTACTACCTCAACTACTACAACTACTATTGCAACAACTACTATTGCTACTACTACTTCTACTACTGCTACTTCTGCTATTATAACTACTATTCTAACTACAACTTCAGCTAATACTACTACCACAATAGCTGTAACTACTACTACTTCTACTACTACTATCATTGCAAATACATATGCTATTACTACTCCTATTCTTCCAACTAATACTAATACTACTACTACTACTACTACTACTACTACTATTACTACCACTACTACTACTACAACTACTACTGCTACTAGTACTACTACTTCTACTACTACTAGTCGTACTACAACTACTACTATGGCCACTACTTCTACTACTACTACCACCACAACTATGACTACTACTAGTTCTATTTCCGCTAATACGGCTACTACTGTAACTACTACCACTACTACTATGACTGCTACTACTGCTGCTGCTGCTACTTGCATGACTATTATTTCTACTACCTCTGTGATGAGTATAACAACTACTGCTACTACTACGTCTACTACTTGCACTACTACTACTACTCCGGCTACAACTACCCCAACTACAACTATAACAACTGCTACTATAGCTGCTACAGCTTCTACCACAAATGCTACTTGTACTACTACTACTATAACTACTACTACATCTACTACTACAACTACTACTACTGCGACTACTGTTACTACTGCTACTCCTACTACAACAGCTACTATAGTGAGAATTATTACTAATTCTATTGCTACTACTACTGCTACTATTATTGCTACTTCTACTACTACTATCACTACTGCTACTACTACTACTTCTACCATTACCAATACTGCTACTACCACTTCAACTACACCAGGTATTATTACTACTATAGTCACTGCTACTACTACTGCTACTGTTGCCACTGCTACTCCCGTTGCTGATACAACAACTACAACTATCATTACTACAACTACTACTTCTACAACTGCTACTAACACTACTACTACTACTAATATTACTCTTTGTACTACTACTGATACTACTGCCACTGCAATTACTACAACTACTATTACCACTTCTACAGCTACTATTACTATTACTATTACTACTACCACTACAATTGCTACTATTACTACTGTTACTACTACTTCTACTATTACTACTACTACTACTTTTACTACAAGTATTACTACTTTTATTACTACTACTATTGCTACTACTACTATGATTACTTTTACTACTATTACTGCTATTACTACAACTACGGCTACTGCTACCACTACTGCTACTGCTACTACTTCTCCTACAACTAATATGTCTGCTACTGCTACTACTTCTACCATTAATAGTAATACTACCAAAACTAATACTATTGATACTGCTACTGCTACTAATACTAATACTAATACAATAACTTCTGCTAGTACTACTACAACTACTACTACTTTTGCCACAACTACTGCTACTAGTATGACTACTGCTCCTGCTACAACTGCTATCACTATTGCTGCTACTGTTTCTGCGTCTACTACTACTACTACTACTACTACTACTACTACCACTAATGTTGTTACTACTACTGCTACTGTTGCTACTACAACTACTACTTCCCCGGCTACTACTACTTCTGCAACTACTACTACTACTCTTACTACTACTACTATAAAAATTGCCGCTACTATTGCTATTACTACTTCTAGAACTATAACTACAGTAACTACTAGTACTTCTACTACTATAAGTGCTATTGCTACTGCTGTTGCTGATGCTGCTACTACTACTATAGCTACTAACACTGCTACCACTACTACAATTGCTGCTACAACTACTACTACTACAACTATTACAACTGCTCATACTAATACTACTTCTGCTACTACTACAACTACTACTAACACTACTGTGACTAGTACTGCTACTATTACTACAACTACTACTTCTACAACTGCTACTATTGCTACTTCGGGTACAACTACTACTGCTACTACAAATACAACTACAACTACGACTACTACTACTACTACTACTACTACTACTACTACTACTACTACTACTACTACTACTACTACTACTACTACTACTACTACTATAACTACTATAACTACTACTACAGCTACTTCGGGTGCTACTATAACCGGTACTACTACTACTACTTCTACTGCTGCTACTTCGGGTACTACTACTACTACTGCCACCACCACTACTACTACTACCACTACTACTTCTACAAATGCTACTACTACTTCTTCGAACACTGCTACTACTGCTCCCACTACTACAACTACTTCTGCTACAACTACTACTCCTACTACAATTACTACTACTATTATTACTATAACTACTACTACTCCTGCTGCTACTACTTCGGGTTCTTCTACTACCACTGCCACTACTACTACAAATGCTACTATTGCTACTTTGGACACTACTACTACTCCTCCCACTGCTACTACTCCTACTATTGCTATTACTACTACTACTACTTCTAATACTACTAGTACAACTACTTCTACTGTTACTACAAATACTTCTC
>RXID01016729.1:0-13069 GCA_005019695.1 Trichopus zeylanicus subsp. travancoricus
CCTCCTACTACTGTAACTACTACTACTGCTACTGTGCTGCCGCTACTACTACTACTGCTCCTCTGCTACTACTATATTACTACTACTACTGCCTGTTACTCATATTGCTTTGCTTATATAATACTACTACTAGAACTTGCTCATTACTAGTACTATCTACTCAAATTTACGACTACTACTATAAACTCCTTTCGTGCAACACCAACTACGGCTACTACTAGACATTTCCTCCTACTATCCTATTATTACTACTACTACTTGTACAACTACTGCTATGCTGCTACTACTATCCTTATAACTACTACTACTTCTTACTCTGCACCAACTACTACTACTAAACTACTACTGCTCCTGACTTCTACTGCTACTAGTACCAGTACTACTACTATAATTATCGCTACTTCTACTACTTCTGATACTTCTACTGCTGCTGCTACTACAAATACTGCTACTACTAGTATAGCCACTTCTACGACTGCTACTTTTTCTACGGCTTGTACTTCTCCGATTACTACTACTACTACTAATGCTGCTATTACTAAGGCTACTACTACTACTGCTGCTACTACTCCAGCTATTACTACTACTATGAATATTGCTGCTAATACTACGACTGCTATTACTACGGCTACTGCTACTACTACGGCTAGTACTACTCCTATTACTATGGCTTGGGTGATACTACTACTTCTCCCACTACTACTACTATTACGGCCACTACAACTACCACTCATACAACTACTAGTACGACTACAACTACAATGACTACTGCTACTACTACTCCGCTACTTTTAGAATTGCTACAATGACTACTCCAACTACAACAACTACTACTAACACTCCCACTATTACAACTACTGCTCCTACTACTGCTGCTATTAGAAATACTACTACAACCACGGCTATTACTACTACTACTACTACTACTACTACTACTACTACTACTACTACCACTACTACTAGGACTACTACTACTACTATTAATACAACAACTTTTGCTGTTGTTGTTGTTGTCGCTGCTACAACTGCAATGACTATTACTACTATTAGGATGACTACTACTACTCTTACTACTACTACTACCGCTACTACTACTAACAGTACTATTGCTGCTGCTGCTGCAACTGCTGCTACTACGATTACTAAAACTTCTGCAAATACTACTATTAATACTACTACTACTACTACTACTACTACTACTACTTCTACAACTACTTCCACTACTACTGCTACTGCTTCTTCTACTACTACTACTATTACTACAGTTGCTACTACACCTACTAGTACTGCGACTACTACTACTGCTACTATTCCCACTACTACTACTACTACAGCCATTATTCCGACGACTACAACTACTACCACTAATACTACTACTACTACTAGTACTAGTACTACTGCTACTACACTACTACCACTACTACTAATAATACTTCTATTACTGCTACACTTGCTACTGCCGCTACTACTATTACTACTACTATTACAACAAATGTGACCATTACTACTACTCCTACCACTGCTACTACTACTGTTGCTGCTACTAATATTACTACTACTAATACAACTAATGCAACTGTTACTACTACTACTACAACAACTACTCCAACTACTCCTACTCCAACAACTACTCTTACTACTATTCCTACTACTACCCCTGCTATGGGAACTACTACTAGTACAACTACTACAACAACAACAACTTCTGCTACAACTACAGCTACTACAACAACGACTACTACTACAACTACTAATACTAACACTACTAGTACTACTACTACTCGTATTACTACTACAATAACTACTACTACTATTGTTACTATTCAGATTTTGGGACCACTAACTACTATTATTGCTCCAACTACTACCACTCCAACTACTACTATGATAACTACAATAACTACTACTAATACTATTTCAAGTTCAACTTCTAGTACAACTACTACTGCTACTAGGCCATCAACTATTGCTACTACTACTACTACTACGAATACTACTATTGCTACAACAATAACTATTCCTACCCCTACTCCTACTACTGCTTCTACTACCACTCGTACCCCAAATCCTATTGCTACTACTACTCCTTCAACTACTACTACCCATACTCCAAATACGACGACTCCAGCTATGACACTTACTCCAACTCATACTACTACCACTGCTACTACTTCTACAACTACTAGTACAACTAATACTACTACTACGACTACTACTACTACCACCACCACTATTACTACTACTACCACCACCACTACTACTACTACCACTACTACTACTACTACCGCCACTACTACAACAACAATAAAAAATACTACTACTACTACTACTACTACTCCTACCACAACTACTTCTATTGGTACTAATACTACTAACACTAACACTACTACTTCCATTGCTAGAACTACTACAACTAATATTATTGCTCCTACTACTGCTCCTACTCCTACACCTACTCTAACTACTACTCCTACTACTTCTACTATTACTACAACTACTACAGCAACTTCTAGTGCTGTTACTACTACTATTATTATTGTTGCTGCAGCTACTGCTACAACTACTACAACTGTTACAACTTCAGCTACTACTACTTCAGCTACTACTACACTACTACTATTGCTACTACTAATACTACTAATAATAATACAGTTGTTGCTGCTGCTACAACTTCTCGTATTACCAGAACTACTGCCACACTTATTACTGCTACTATTGCTACTACTGCTTCTACTACTGCTACTAAAACAATAACAACAACAACTACTACTTGAAATACTACTACTACCACTACTGCTGTTGATGCTGTTGCTGACGCTGCTGCTGCTACTACTACTGCTACTTTTACTACTCCTACTACTACTGCTGCTACTACAATTGCCACAGCTGCTTCTGCTTCAACTACTAGTACAACTGCTTCTACCGATACTACTACCACTACTACCACTACTACTATAACGACTACTCCTACCAATCCCACTACTACTACTACTACTTCTGTGGCTATTATTGCAACTACTACTGCTACTACTTCTACTACTACTACAAATACGGCTACTAGTACCCCTAGTCCAACTACTAATACTACTACTGCTGCTCCTACTACTACTCGTACAACTACTACTACTCCTACTACTACTCGTACGACTACTACTACTCCTACACCAAATCCTGTAACTACTCGAACTACTACCCCTACTCCTACAACTACTATTGCTACTACTACTCCAACTGCAACAACTACTTCTGTAACAGCTACTTCTACACCAACTCCTACTACTATTACCACTACTACCATAACTACAACAACTATAACAACAAAAAAAATAACAATAACTACTACTACTACGAGTACTACAACTCCTACTATTGCTACTACTACGACTACTACCACTGTTATTAATGCTCCTATTGATACTACAACTCCAAACACTCATACTGCTGTTACTACTACAACAACTACTAGTACTACTACTACTACTACTACTACTACTACTACTACTACTACTACTACTACTACTACTACTACTACTACTACAACTACTACTACTACTATTACTACTACAACTACTACTACAACTACCCTAGCTACTACTAATACTACTACTTCTACTACTACAATAGTACTAGCACAAATGCTACTACTACTAATCCTTCCGCTACTGCTACTACTACTACCACTATGAATACTACTACTACTACTACTTCGACTACTGCTGCTGCTGCTACTACTACTGCAACTACTACTAGTGCCACTACTACACTACTACTACCACTACTACTACAACAACGCCTGCTCCTAACACTCCTACAACTTCAACTACTACTACTCCTCCTCCTCCTCCTACTACTACTACACTCCTACTAAGACTACTACTGCTACTACAACTACTACTACAACAACAACAACAACTAATACTACTACTATTATTACTACTCCTATAACTACTACTCCCCCTACAAACACTGGCGCTAATACTACTACTCCAAGCACTCCTACTACAACTACTGATGTTGCTACTGCTACTACTGCTACTGCTGCTGCTACCACAACCACTACCACTACTACTGCCAGTACTATTGCTGCTGCTACTGCTACTGCTACTACTTCAACAAATACTACTAGTTCTGCTATTACCCCTACTACTGCACTACTACTGCGACTACTACTCCTTATAAAACTCCTTCCGCGATTACTGCTCCTTCTACTACTACTTCACCTACTCCAACTATGACAACTCCTACGACTACCCCTACTCCAACTCCTACGAGTACTACTATTACTACTGCTACTACTACTACTACAACAACAATAACTACTACTACTACTCCTACTACTACTACTACTGCTGCCGCTAGAACTTCTACTACTACTACAACTACTAATACTAACACTACTAGTACTACAACTACTATTATTACTACTACTAGTACTACAACTACCACTACTACTATTCCTAATCCGACTCCTACTACTGCTAATACTACTACTCAGACTACTCTAACTACTATTGCTACTACTACTCCTAATCCAACTCCTACTGCTACTTCTACTCTTGCTACCACAACTACCCCTACTCCAACTACTACTTCCCCTATTACTACTCCTACTCCAACTCCTACTCTGCTACTGCTCCTACTACTGCAACTACAACTACAACCGCAACAACTATTACTAATACGATTACTACCACTACCACCACCACCACCACCACGACTACTACTACTACTGCTACTGTTGCTGCGATTACTGCTGCTGCTGCTACTTCTACTACTAATACAATTGCTACTACTACTACTCATACTACTACTACAACTGATACTAACACTACTTCTTCTACTACTACTACTACTAATACTAAAACTTCTACTCCTTCTACTACTACCACTACTACTTCTCCTACTACTACTACTTGTCCTACTACTACTACTACTCCTCAAAACCTTCCAATAACTTCTACAACTAACTACTTCTCCTAACACTCCTACAACTTCTACGACTACAACCTCTACAATTACTACTACTACAACTGTTGTTGTTGCTGCTACTACTACTATGACTACGACTACTACGGCTATTGCTACTACTATTACAACTACTTCTACTACTTATACCACTCTTACCACTACTACTACTTCTTCTACTACCTGTACTTATACTACTAATCCAAACACTTCTATTACTACTACTACTATTACTATTAGTACTGCTACGGCTAGTACTAATAGTACTCCTACAAATACTACTACTACTCCTGCTACTGCTACTACTACTTCTACTACTGCTCCCGCACCAACTACTAGTACTACTACTACTCCTACTGCTTCTACTACTACAACTGTTGCTACTACTACTACAAAATTGTTATAACTACCACAACTAGCACTACTACTCCTCCTACCACTACTACTATTACTACTATTACTACTCCTACTACTTCTACTCCAACTACCACTGCAATAACTACTACTACTACCAGAACTTCTTCTAATTTAACTTCTAGTACAACTGCTACTGCTACTACTCCATCAACTATTGCTACTGCTACAACGAATACTACTACTACTAAGAATACTACTACTGCGACAACAACTACTCCTACTCCTACTCCTACTCCTACTACTACTTCTACTACTACACCTACTACTCCTACAACTACTGCTACTACAAATACTCCAAATCCTACTGCTACTACTACTCCTTCAACTACTAGTACCAATACTCCAAATACTACTACTCCTACTATGACACCTACTCCAACTAATACTACTACCACTACTACCACTTCTACAACTACTGCTACTACTATTATGACCACTAATACTATTACGAGTATCGCTGCTACTACAATAACGACTACTACAACTGCTACTCCTACACAATAACTACTACTACCACTAATACTACTAACAAAAAAACTACTACTGCCACTAATACTACTTCACCTATTCCTACACCTACTCTGACTACTACTCCTACTACTTCTACGGTTACTACTACTACTACTGCAACTTCTAGTACTATTACTACAGCTGCTGCTACCGCTACTACTACTACTGCTGCTACAACTGTGACTATTACCGCTACAACTACTACTATTGTTACAACTACTGCTACTACTGCTGCAACTACTACTACACTACTACTATTGCTACTACTGCTACTACTGCTACTACTACTACTGCTACTACTACTATTATTGCTGCTACTACTGTTGCTGCTCCAACCACTTCTCGTACTCTTACAATAATTGCTACAGTTACTACTGTTACTATTCCTACTACTGCTTCTACTACGACTATAACAACAACAACAACAAGTACTACTACTACAGGTAATAAACTACTACCACTATTACTATGGCTATAGCTACTGATGCTGCTGGTACTTGTACTACTACTGCTACTTTTACAACTACTATTGCTGCGGCTGCAACTGCAACTACTACTGTTGCAACTGCTACAACCACTAGTACCACTGCTACTACTACAACTACACTACTTCAACCACTACTACTACAACAACTACTCCTTCTAATCCCAGTAATGCTACTACTACTACTACTTCTATGGCTGTTGTCGCTACTACTGCTACAACTACTACAACTAGTACTTCTACTACTACTACGACTACGGCAACTAGTACTACTACTAATACTACTACTGCTACTGCTACTGCTACTCCTACTACTACTAGTAGTACTACTATTACTAGTAGTAGTACTACTACTACTACTACTACTTCTACTACTAGTATAATTTCTGCTGCTACTACTACTACTTCTACTAGCACTACTACTACTAATACTAACACTACTACTACTATTACTACTACGCCTACTACCACTCCGACTCTTACACCAACTCCTACCAGTACTCCTACTACTACCCCTACTCCTACACCTACTCTACTACTACTCCTACTATAACTACTACGGCTGCAACTCCCACTCCTACTCTAACTCCTGCTACTACTATTGCTACTACTACTACTACTACTATTCTTACTATAACTACTACTTCTACTACTACTACTACTACAACAACAACTACTACTACAATTACAACTACTCCTACTGCTACTAATGCTCCTACTACTTCTACTACTTCTACTATTACTCATATAATACTACTACTACAACTACTGCTACTACTATTCCTACTACTACTACTACTACTACTACTACTACTACTATAACAACAACAGCTACTACTACAACTACAATGACACTTGCTACTACTACTACTACTTCTACTATTATATTACTAGTAGTACAACTACTACTACAACTACTTCTTCCACTACTGCTACTACTACTATTATGAATGCTACAACAACTACAAGTTCTACTACTATTGCTGCTGCTACTTCTGCTACTAGTACTACTACTACTACTATTAATCCTCATCCTACTACTACTACTGCTACAATGACTCCTACTCAAAATCCTACTGCTTCTACAACTCCTACTACTACTAGTTCCGTACTCTAACTACTACTCCTCCTATTACTACTCTTACTCCAACTCCTGCTACAACAACAACAACAACAACAACTACAACTCCTACTACTACTACTACTACTACTACTACTACTACTACTACTACTACTACTACTACTCTTACAACTACTACTACAACAACTACTACTAATACTACTTCAACAACTACTATTACTACCATTGCTACTGCTACCACTACTACAACTGCAACTACTACTACAACAACAATAACTACTACTACTAGTATGACTTCTACTACTACTATAACTACTACTATTGCTTCTCTTGTAGCTCCTCCTACTACTACTACTTCTTCTACTACTCGTACAATTGCTACTACTAATAATCCTCCGAATACTAGTACTAATACTAATAATATTAACACTACTACTACTATGTTTACTACTGCTACTGGTGGTCCTACTTCTACAACTATAGCTACTGCTACTCCTACTACTACTATTGCTGCATGACTACTATTACTACTACTAATCATAATACTCATACTACTCTTGCTGCCACTACTAGCATTAATACTACTACTACTCTTACTTCTACTACTACTACTAACACTCCTACTACTATAGCTATTACTGCTGCTATTGCTATTATTACTATTACTGCAGCTGCCACTACTACTACTGCTGCTGCTGCTACAACCAATACTACTACTACTACTACTATCGCTACGAGTACTAACTTTCCCACTACTATTACTACTGTGACTACTTCTGTTACTACAACTATTGCTACTCCTACTAACACTACTGCTGCTACTACAACTACTGCTACTGCTAGTATTGCTACAGACACCATTACTACTACTACCACAACTTCTACTACTATTACTTCAACCAGTACTACTACTACTTCTGCTACAACATCTACCACTGCTTTTGCTACGACTGCTACTATAGCTACCACGGCTATGACTACTGCTATTATTACTACTACTACTACCACTCCTATTACTCCTACTACTTTGACTACTACTACTACTACAACTACAACTACACATTATACCATAGTTGCTCCAACTTTTGCTACTACCACTACTGCTACTATTGCTACTATTACTACTAATACTACTGCTGATGCTGCTGCTGCTACTAATACTACTTCTACTTCTATTGCTATGGCTACTATTTTTGCAACTACTACTGCTACTACTGTTGCTACTACTACTTCCACGATACTACTCCTGCTACTACTACTACTACTATTACTACTACTACTACTCCTACTACTGCTACTATTGCTACTACTACTACTACAACTACTGCTACTGCAGCTGCTGCTACGGCTGCTACTACTATTGCTACTACTGCTACTTCTGCCACTGCTATTATCGCTACTGCTAATACTACAACTGCTGCTATTGTTGTTGCTGCTACTATTGTTGCTACTACTACTACTACTACTATACCTACTTCTTCATGTACTTCTATACCTCCATCTTTTCCTACTACTAATACTACAACTGCTACTTCTCCTCCCCCAAATACTACTACAACGTCTCCTCCTCCTACTACTATTACAACAACTACTCGTACTTCTACTAATGCTACTACTACTACCACCACTACTACTACAACAACTACTGCTACTACAGCATCTGGTGCTCCTTCTACCACTACGCCTATTACTACTGCTACTACTCCTACCGCTACCAATTGTACTACTTCTACGACTATTGCTACTATTACTACTGGCAGTACTACTACTGCTACTACTCCTACTGCTACCAATTGTACTACTGCTACGACTATTGCTACTATTACTACTGACAGTACTACTACTGCTACTACTCCAACTCCTACTCCTACTCCAACTACCTCTATTGCTACTAATAATACTACTACTATGACTACAGCTGCTTCTACTACTACATAAACTACTACCGCTAGTACCACAACTACTACTATAACTACTACTACCACTACCAATACTCCAACTAGTACTACTCCTACTACTACTCCTAATCCAGCCCCTGCTAATGCTACTACTGCTGCTACTGCTACTACTACCGCAACTGCTACTACTAATACTTCTACTAATACCGCTACTTCTCTTGCTGTTACTACTACTTCAGCTAATACTATTACTACTGCTACTAGTACTTCTACTACTACAACTGCTGCTACAACTAATAATACTTCTGCTACTACTACTACTGGTACGAGTATTGCTACTACTACCACTACTACTACTGCTGCTAGTAGGAGTATTGCTGCTCCTACTACTACTACTACTACTACTACTACTATTTCTACGAGTATTACTACAACTACTACTACTTCAACAACTGCTACTACCACGATGACTGTTACAACTAAAATAACTGCTATTACTACTTTGACTGCTACTTCTGCTCCTACTGCTTCCAGAACCTCTACTACTAGTACTTCTACTTCTACTACTACTACTACTTCTACTAGTACTACTACTACAACAATAAATACTACTTCTACCACTACTTCTACTACCACTTGCCTTACAACAACAACAACAACTACTACCACTACTTCTACTACTATAAATACTATTGCTACTATATATCTGCTACAACTCTTGCTACTGCAACTACTACTATTACCACTAATACGATTACAACTTATGCTACTGCTACTACTGCTACTCATACTACTACCACTACTACTGCTGCAACTATGCCACAACTGCTTTTGTAGCACATGTTACTATTGCTGCTACTAATACCACTACTGCAACTAGTACTACAGTTGCTGCTGCTGCAGCTACAATTGTCACTTCTACTACTACTACTGCAACAACTACTACTACTACATGTGCTAATACAACTAATATTACCACTACTACTGCTACCACTGCTACAACTGGTACTATTCTCACAGCTACTGCGATAGCTATTACTACTACTACCACCACCACCACCACTACAATAGCTACAAGTACTACAACTATAGCTATTACTACTATTGCAAGTGATGCTGCCACTACTACTTCAACTACAACTACACCTACTCCTAATACTTCTGCTCTTGCTACTTCTGCTACTACTACTACTACTGCGACTACAAATACTATGGCTGTTGCTACCACTACCGCAGCAGCTGCAGCTATGACTACTACAACTACAACTTCTATTTCTACAAATGCTACTACTGCTATTAAAACTCTTACTCTTACTACTACTAATACTACTACGACTACGACTATTACAACAACAACTACTACTACTACTTCTACTGCTACTATGACTACACCTACTACTACTATTGCTATAACTTATGCTGCTACTACTGCTACTGCTACTGCTATAACTATTGTACTTCTACTGCTACTTCTGATTCTGCTCATAATACCACTACTTCTGCAGTTACTACTGCTACTACTACTACATCTGCTGCCACTACTAATTCACCTACTACTACCAGTGCTGCTACTACCACTACTGCTACTACTGCTGCTACTACTACTACTACTACTACTACTACTGCTACTACTACTTCTGCCGCTACTATGGCTACTACTTCTACAACTACTACTACTACCTCGGCTGCTACACAGCTGCTGCTACTACTATTGCTACAAATGCTACTACTAGTGCTAGTACTACAACTGCTGCTGCTACTACTAATACTACTACTATTGCAACTACCACTATGACTACTACTACTAGTACTGCTACTACTTCTTCCACAACTACTACTATTACTACTACTGCTGCTACTACTACTACTGCTATGACTGCTATATTACGATTATGACTATTCTGTTCAACTACTGCTACTCTTACTAATACTACCATTACTGCTACTTCTAGTATTACTATGAATACCACTACAACAACAACTACTACTACTTCTGCTACTATATCTACGACTGCCACAAATACTACTTCTGACACTTCTGCTACTACAGCTACTATTGCTACGACTGTTGCATTTACTACTACTACTACTGCTACTGCTGCTGTTGCTGTTGCTACCACTACTACAAGTACTACCGATGCTGCTCCAACCACTACTACTTCCCCTACTGCTGCTACCCCTACAACTACTACTGCTGTTGCTACTACTACTACTATTATTACTACTAATATCACCACCACCAACACTACTACTACTATTACTATTACTTCTATTACGACTACAACTAATTCTGCTACTACATCTATGACAACCACTAGTACTACTTCTGCTACTGTTGCTACTACATCTACCACTGCTACGACTGCTACTATTACTAGTACTACTACTACTACTACTACTGTTGTTGTTGTTGCTGCTGCTGCTATTGTTGCTACTAATACTGCTGCTACAATTATTACTACTACTACTAATACTACAACTCCTGCTGCTGCTACTGCTACTGCTGATGCTTGTACTACTACAAGAACAACCGATGCTGCTCCAACTACAACTACTACTACCACTACTGCTACTACTACAACTACTACTTCAGCTACTACAGCTACTACTACTAACACGACAACAGCAACTCCTACTACTTCTGCTGTTACAGATGCAGCTACTACTACTACTACTAGTAGAACTACTGTTGCTACTACTACAACAACTGCTACTGCAACTACAACTACTAGCACTACTAGCACTAGTAGCACTACTACTACCGACATACTACTCCAGTCGCTACTGCTACTACTACTACTACTACGAATACTGCTTCTTCTACTACTACTACTGCTCCTACTATTACTACTACTACTACTATTGCGACTAATACTGCTTCTTTTACTACTACCACTTCTGTTGCTACTGCTACTAATGTTGCAGCTTCTACTACTACTATTACCTCTACTGCTGACACTACTACTGTTGTTGTTGTTGCAGCTGCTACTATTGTTGCAACCGCTGCTACTACTGCTATAAGTACTTCTCCTACTGCTACAACTGCTACTACTGCTGCTACATCAGGTACTACTACTACTGCTACTGCTTCTCTTGCTACTACTACTACTAATACAACTACTGGTACTACTACTATTACTGCTGCTGCTGCTTCTACTACTATCACCACTACTATTACTACTACTACTACTACTACTACTACTACGACTACTACTACTACTATTACTACTGCTACTGCTACTAGTACTACTATTACTACTACTACTCTTACTACTACTTCTACTACAACTACTACTACTACTACTACTACTACTACTACTACTACTATTACTACAACTACTGCAACTACTGCTACTTCTACGACTCCTCGTATTGCTACTACTACTAATACTACTACAACAACAACTGCTACTAATACTACTGCCACTACCATTTCTACTACGAAAAATACTATTACAACTAATACTACTACTATAATACTACCATTACTAATACTACTACCACTAATACTAACAGTACTACTTCTACTACATCTAGTTCGACTACTACTACTTTTGCTACTACTATTACTACTAGTACAGCTACTACAGCTACAACTGCCGCTACTACAGCCAATACTACTACTACTATGATGACCTCTGCTGCTAATGCCACTACCACGATTACTACTACTACAATTACTGCTACAATGACTACTGCTTCTACAACTACTAC
>RXID01016729.1:13361-63361 GCA_005019695.1 Trichopus zeylanicus subsp. travancoricus
CTGCTACTGCTACTACTCTTACTACTGCTATTGCAACTACTGCTTCTACTGTAACTACTACCACTACTACTGCTCCTACTTCTACTACTAGTGCTACTGCTACTACTCTCGCTACTACTACTGCTACTACTACTACAATTTGTACTCCAACTACTACTGCTGATACTACTACTACTACTGCTGCTGTTGCTGCTATTACTACTATTGCTACTACTACTGCTACTACTTTTGCAGCTTCTACTACTACTGCCATTGCTACTTCCACAACTTCTCCTACTCTCGCTACGACTGGTACTACTACAACTACCACTACTACAGTTGCTACTTCTGCAAATGCTGCTACTATCACCATGACAACTACAACTGCTAATGCAACTACTACTACTTCTCCTACTACTACTACTTTCACTATTACTAGTGCTACTATTACTAATACAACGACAACTGCTACTTCTACTAGTATTGGTACTACTGCCACTACTACTACCACAACTCCTGTTACGGCTACAACAGCTACTACCACTATGATTCCTGCTACTACAGCTACTACTACCTCTACTGCTACTTGTAATACTGCAACTACACTACTCCTCTCCTGCACTATTCCCACTACTACTCCTACTACTACTACTACTATTACTACTCCTATCACTACTACTACTACTACTACTCCTCCTATTACTACTACTACTACTATTACTACTACAGCTACCACCACCACCACCACTGCTTCTACTATTACCACTACTACTACAACCACTACTGCTATTACTACTACTACTACCACTACTACTTCTATTACTACTCCAACTCTTACAGCTACTCCTATTACTATAATAACTACTACTACTACTACTACTCTATAGCTACTACATCTACTACAACTACTACTACTTCCCCCACAACTCCTAGTACTGCTACTACTAATACTACTATAACAATACAACTACAACTTCTACTATTACTACTACTTCTTCTACAACCTCAAATGCTGCTACTACTGCACTACTTCCACTGCTACTATTCTAGATACAACAATAATGACTACTACTACTACGTCTAGGACTACTGCTGCTGCTACTATTACTACTACAACTACGTCTACCACTACTACAACTACAACTCCTACAACTATTACTACTACTACTACTTTTCCCACAATAACAACAACTACTACTTTTTGTACTACTACGACTACTACAGCAGCTACTTTTGCAACCACTACTACTATTGCTAGTACTACAACTACTACTACTATTACTGCTACTGCTACAATTAATTCTGCAACTACTTCAGCTACGACAGCTACTACTAGTACTTCAATTGCTACTATGGCTACTATTGCTACTACTACTACTACTACTACTACTACTATTATTGCTACTACTATTACAGCTACTGCTACTACTACTACACCTACAGCTACTACAACTATCACATCTGGAACTAAGGCTACTATTACTATGACAACTACGACTACTACTGCTGCTACTACTGCTATGACAATAACTACTACTACTACTACTACTTTAACTAGTACTACTTCTACTCATACTTTTGCTACTGCTACTACTGCTACAACTGCTACTATGACTACTACTGCACGTACTACTACTACTATTGCTACTACGACTACAACTACTGCTACCACTGCTGCAAGTACTACTAATCCAACTACTACTACTTCAACTTATACAACTTCCGCTACTGCTACTGCAAGTACTACTTCTTTTCTTACTACTACTACTTCTGCTGCTAGTACTGCTACTAGAGCTACTACTATAACCATTGCTACTACTACTACAATGACTACAACTACTGCTACTCCTACTGCTATAGCTTCCACTACTATGACTGCTACTACAGCTACTACAACTACTACTATAACTATTACTACTACTACTACCACGACAACTACTATAAGTATTGCTCTTACTACTACCACAACAACTACTACTATGGATACTATTGATTCTGCGGCTACAACTACTACTACTTCTCCTACCGCTGCTACTACTACCACTACTATTGCAATGACTACTGCTACGGCTACTACTACTACTACTACTACTACTACTACTACTACTACTACTACTACTACTACTTCTACTGCTGCTTTGGCCACTACTACCACAACGACTGTCACAACAATTATTACTGCTACTACTATTACTGCTACTACTACAACCACTACAGCGACTACTACTACTTCTACTGTTGTTGCCGCAAATACTAGTCCCGCTACTACTAGTGATACTACTACTGCTACTGTTGCTCCTACTACTACTACAACTACTCCAACTACAACAACAACAACAACAACAACAACAACTACTACTACTACTACTACAACAACTACAACCACAACAACAACTACTACTACAACAACAACAACTACAATAGCTCCTGCTGCTACTACAAGTACTACTACTACTACCACCACCACCACCACCACCACCACCACCACCACCACCACCACTACTACTATTGCTACAACTCCTACTACTACTACTAACTCTACTGCTAACGCAGCAATTACTGCTACAACTACTTTTACTACTACTATGGCTACTACTGCTGCTACTGCAACTACTACTACTAATACTGCTACAGCTATCGCTACTGCTAGTACTGCTTCTGCTACTAAGGCTGCTACTACAGCTACTATAGCTACTGCTACCAAGGCTGCTACTATAGCTACTACAGCTACTACTGCTATTTCCATAAATATTGCTATCGCTCCTACTATTATGGATACTACTACTACTACTACCCCTACTGCTACTGCAACTACCACTTTTGTTACTATTGCGACTACTACTACTACTACTACCAAGGCTACTGCTGCTGCTACTACTACTGCTACTACTATTACTACCAGTACTACTACTACTACTACTACTACTACTACTACTACTACTACTACTACTACTGCTGCTACTACTACTGCTACTACTACTTTAACTAGTACTACTTCTACTCATACTGCTATTGTTGCTGCTTCTGCGACAATGCAACTACAACTACTACTTTTACTACTACTACGACTACTGCAAGTACTACTACCACTACTGCTACTACTACTACAACTTATACTACTTCTACTCTAGCTGCTACTACTGCAACTGCTACTACTACTACTACTTTTCCTACGACTACTACCTTGTTCCTAGTCCTACTACTACTGCTACTACTATTACCAATTCTATTGCTAATGGCACAATAACGACAACTACTGCTACTACTACTTCTGCTACTATTGCTACTGCTACCACTTCTACGACTACTACTATAGCTAATACTACTACAACTACTCTTATTTCTACTACTACTCCAACAACAACAATAACAACTACTGCTACTATTAATTCGATGGCTACAACTACTACGACTACTGCTGCTGCTACTACTACTATTGCCACTACTATTGCTATGACTAATGCCACTACTACTACTACTACTAATGCTACCATGGCTACTACTGCTATAACTACAGCTACAACAAATACTACTACTACAACTATTACTGCTACTACTACTACTACAGCGACTACTACTGCTATAACAACACTACTACTTCTGCTGCTGTTGCCGCTACTACTAGTACCACTACTATTACTGTGCTACTGCTACAACAACTATTGCTACTGCTAGTAGTGCCACTGCTCCTGCTACTACTACTACTAGTACTACAACAACTACAACAACTACTACTGCGCTGTTGCTACTACAACTCCTATAATACCACTACTACTACTATTACAATTACTACTGCTACTGTAATTACTACTGTTACTACTATTACTACTATTACTACTACACCTACAAGTACTATTGTTACTAATACTACTATTGTTACTTCTACTACTTCTACTATTACTACTACTTCTATTACTCCAACAACTATGGCTATTACTACAAAGAATAATAATGCTGCTGATGCTGTTGGTAGTACTACTACTGCCTCTTATTTTACGGCTGCTACTATTGCCACACCTACTACTACTTCTAATTCTACTGCTACTATTGCCACTCCTACTACTGCTATTACGGCTACTACTACTACTACTGCTATAACTTCTACTACTACAACTACCATTACAACTACTAGTAGCATAACAACGACAACTACCATTACTACTAGTACTACTACTACTCCTCCTCCTCCTACAACTACTACTACTTGTACTACAATTACTACTACTACTATTTCTACTGCAACTACTACTCCTAATACACCTACTACAAATACTACTATCACTAATAATACTACTACTACTATTACTACTACTACTACTACTATTATTACTACAATTGCTACTACTACTACTATAACTACTAGTAGTACTACAACTATTACAACTACCACTCCTGCTACTACTATTACTTGCACTACAACTACCGCTACCACTCTTACTACTATTGCTACTACTACTACAACTACTTCTACTATGGTTACTACTACTACTACGACCTCTAGTACTACTACTGCAACTACTTCTACTGCAACCCCTACTACTATTCCTATAGCTTCTACAACTATTCTTACTACTGCTACTACTCCTCCTACTCCTACCACTCCTACTACTACTAGTAGCACTACTGCGACTACTGCTGCTACTACCACCACTACTACTACTATTACTACAATAACAACAACAAAAACAACAACTACTACTACTAGTACTCCTCCAACTACTACTAATACTGCTACCACTTCGAGTACTACTACTACTAGTATGGCAACTACAACCGCTACTACTACTATTACTCCTAGTACACCTACGATAACTACTACTATTACTACTACAACTATTGCTACTACTACTACAACTACCACAACTATTATTATTACTACTGCTACTGCTACTGTGGCAATTTCTACTACCGTTACTGCTACTATTGCTACTACTTGTACTGCTACTCCTACTACTACTCCTCTTACTACTACTGTTGCTATGACTGCTACTAATGCTATAAATACTACTACTACTACTATTGTGGGTGCTACTGCTAGTACTGTTGCTACTACTGCTACTACTACCACTACTATTACTACTAGTACTATTTTAGCTGCTACCGCTACTGGTACTTTCAGTACAACTACTACTGTGGCTTCTAATGCTACTTCTACTACTATTGCTACTGCAACAAATGCTACTGCAGCTACTACTGCTACTACTACTACTGCTGCTGCTGCTGCTACTACTACTGTTGTTACTGCTGCTACAACAACTACTACTAGCACAACTGCTACAACTTCTACTACTACTACTAGTGCTACTATTGCAACTGCTACTGCTACTACAACTACTATTGCTACTATATTGCTACTGCTTCTATTGCTCCAGCTACAACTACTACCACTGCTGCTTCTACCCACTACTAGTACTAATGCTAGTACTATTGTTGCAACTAGTACTACTAATACTGCTGCTACAACTGCTGCTACTACTACTATGACTACTGCTAGTACTAAAATTACTACTACAACTACTGTTGCCACTAATACTGATGCCACTGAAACTGTTATTACTACTACTACCACTTCTACTGCTACTAATACTTATATCGCTACAACTATTGCTACTACTACTGCAACTACTGCCAGTACTACTACTACTACCGCTGCTACTATGACGACTGCTACTGCGGCTACTCATGCTACTGCCACTACTACTGCTATAAGTACTAATTTTGTTATTGTTGCTCCTACAATTATAACTACTGCTATGACTACTACAGCCACAACTACTACTATTCGTACTACTGCTACTACCACTAGTACTATTGCTTCTACTACTACTACTCCTCATGCTACTACTACTAGTACTACTACTCCTATTACTACTACTATTACTTCTACTACTGCAACTACTACTAGTACTACTACAACTACTACAACATTAATTCCTTCTACTACTATTATCACTACTACTACTGCTACTACTATTACTAGTACTTCGACTTCTACTACTGTGACTACTACTACTACTTCTGCTACTATTTCTATTGCTACTCCTACTACTCCTACGATTGCTACTACTCCTACATACTCCTACACCTACTCGTACTACTACAATTGCTACTCTGACTACTACCACTACTATTACTACTGCTGCTACTACTACTACTACTGCTGCTGCTGCTGCTACTATTACTACTGTAACTAGTACTACAACTTCTACTATAACTACTACTACAACTAATACTTCGGCTACTACTACTACTACTAATACTAATACTATTGTTGCTGCTATTACGACTACTACTTCTGCTGCTGCTGCTACTACTACTACTATTACTTCTACTACTTCTATGACAACAACAACAACAACAACAACTACAACTACTACTCCTCCTACTACTGCAACTACTACTTGCGCTGCTCCAACTACTACTATTTTTAGAACTACTACTACTACCAATACTACTACTACTACTACCGCTACTACTAATACTACTATGACTACTACTACTACTACTACTACTATGACTACAACTACTACTACTTGTAATCCAACTCCTACTCCTACTACTACTCCTACTACTACTTCTACTACTATGACTACCACTACAACTGTAACTATTAGTACTAGTACTGCAGCTAGTACTACTATTACTGCTGTTGCTACACCAACTACTACTCCTACTACCACTCCAACTCCTACTCCAATTACTACTCCTACTACTACTTATACTACTACAACTCCTACTACAAGAACAACTACTACTACTGCTACTCCTACTACTAGTCCTACTTCTACCATTACTACCACAACCACAACTATTACTACTACTACTACAAATAATGCTGATGCTACTTCTTTTGCTACTACTACTTCTACATCTACAACTACTTCTCCTACTATGACTTCTACTACTCCTAGTACTGTAACTACTACTTTTGCTACAACAACTACAGCAACTACTATCCCTACTCAAACTCCTGCTCCTACTTCTATGCCTACTACTAGTTTTCCAACTAATGCTACTTCTACAACTACTACTTCTACTACTATTGCGGCTTCTACTAAAACTATTGCCACTCCTATTACCACTACTACTACTACTCCTACTCCAACTTCTACTCCTACTACTACTAGTACTACTATTACTACCACAACTAATATTACTAATATTGCTTCTACAAATACAACAACAACTACTACTATTACAATAAATACTATTCCTACTACTACTATTGCAACTACTATTACTACTAGTACTATTGCTGTTGCTGCTGCTGCTACTACTACTACTACTACTACTACTTCTAATATAGTACCAGCACTACTACAACAACAACGACAACTACTACTATGACCCCTACTGTTACTACTACTGTTGCTGGTACTACTACAACTGCTACTAATTCTAGTACTGCTACTGCTACTACAACAACAACAAAAACAACAACAACAACTGCTTCTGTTATTACTACTGCTACTGGAACTACAGCAACTGCTACTCAGCTAGTACTACTACTACTACTACTATTACTAGTACTACTATGCCTCAAACAATTAGTACTACTAATACTGCTACTTCTACTTTAGCTACCTCAACTAATACTAATACTTTAGTCGCTGCTTTTGCTACTCCTACTACTACTAATACTACTACTACTACTACTACTACTATTACAACTATTACTACTGCTACTAATGCTACTCCAGCTATTATAACTACTACTCCTACTACTACAACTATAACGACTACTACTACTTACACAACAACAACGACCACTACTACTGGTACTACTACTACTACTACTACTACTACTACTACTACTACTGGTGTTGTTGGTACTACTACTACTACTACTATAATGACTTCTACTACTATTATAAAACTACAATTGGTATTGCCGCTATTTCTGCTACTGCTACTATTATTGCAGCTACTCCTGCTACAGCTACTACTTCAACTACTACAAATGCTATTACTACTACAACTATGATTGCAAATGCTACTGCTGCAACTGCTGCTGCTGTTACTGCTACTACAATAATTGCTACACTTACTGCTACTTGCACTAAGCTACTGCTTCTACTACACCTACGAGTGAAACTATTGCAACTGCTACTGCGACTACTTCTACAAGTACTGCTACTAGTGCTCCTAGTGCGTCTACTAGTAATACTGCTACTGCTACTACAAACTACTAGTACTACTGGTAGTACTTTTGCAACAACTACTACTAATACAACTACTGCCACTACTTCTGCTACTACTACTATGACTACTATTAATACTACTACTACTACTACTACTAATACTACTACTGATGCTGCTGCTACTTTTGCTGCTACTACTAGCATTACTACTACTACTGCTGTTACTGCTACTATTACTATTCCTACTCCTACTACTAATGCTACTATAGCTGCAACTACTACTATTTCTGCCACTACGGCTACTACTACTACTTCTACTGCTGCTAATACTACTATTGCTGCCACTATTGCTTCTACTACTACTATTACTACAGCTGTTGTTACTACTGCAACTACTGTTATTACTACTACCGCTGCTACCTTTACTATTACTATTACCCCCGCACTACTACTACTATGCCTACCAACACTACTACCACCACTAGTGCTACAATTACTACTATTGTTGTTGCTGCTGCAACAACTACAACTAGTACTGCTATTAACTATAGCTACAACTACTACTACTCGTACTCCAATTACTACCACAACTACTACTGCTGCTACTACTACTACCACAATTGTCACTACTAGTACTACTACTACTCCTATTACTACTACTTCTACTTCTACTACTGCTACTGCTACTGCTACTACTACTACTCCTATTACTACTACTTCCATTTCTACTACTGCTACTACTACTACTACTACAACAACTACAACTACAACATAAACTCCTCCTGCTACTCTTACCACGACTACCACTACTGCTAACACTATAACGGTGACTTCTAGCACTGCGACTACTACTTTTGCTACTTCTAAAACTAGTTCTACTACTACTTCTACCACTATTACTGCTACTTCAACTACTACCTCTATTGTTATTCCTGCAACTACTACTACTAATATAACTACTTCTACTACTAATGCTGCTACTACTTCTCCTACTCCGACACCAAATCCTAGTACTAAAATTACTGCTGCTACTACTGCTGCTGCTGCTACTACTACTATTACTACTACTACTACTACTACTATTACTACTGCAACTAGTACAACAACAACAACAACAACTACTACTACTACTACCACTACTACTACTAATACTACTGCTGGTAATACTCCTACTACTACTACTACTATTGCTTGTACAACTACTACACCTCCTACTACTGCAACTAATACTACTGCTACTCCTACTACTGCCGCCATTACGACTACTACTACTACTACTACTACTACTACTACTACTACTACTACTACTACTACTACTACTACTACTACTACTACTACTACTACTACTACTACTCGTACTCCAACCGCTATTCCAACTACTACTGTTACTAGTACAACCACTGCCACAACTACTACTATTACTACTGCTACAGCAACTAGTACTACTACTACTGCAGCAACTAGTACTACAACTTCTATAAAGACTATGACTACTACTATTATCGCTAAAACTGCAATTACTACTATTACATCTACTATTGCTACTGCCACTTTTGCAACCACAACTACCACTGCTAAAAAAATTTCTCCTACCACTACTACTATAACTACCTCTACAACTGTTACTATTTCTACTACTACTACTATTCCTGCTGCTGCTGCTAATGCTGTTACAACTTGTACTACTGCTATGACTACTACTACTATAGCTATAGCTACTACTACTGTTACTACTACTACAACTGCTACTACTTCTGCTACTGCCAATATTACTGTTGCTACTACTACTATTGCTACAACTACTACTGCTACTATTAAAACTGCTGCTTTTGCAACAGCTACTATTGTTGTTGCTGCTGCTTTACAACTACTGCTACTTCTATTAATTCTACTATTGCGGCTACTACTGCTTCGGCTACTACTATTACTAATATTGCTACTTTTCCTACTACTACTACTACTACTGTTGCTGCTACTTCTACCTGCACTGTTGTTGCTACTTTTGCAACTTCTACTACTACTACTACTGTTACTACTACTGTAATAACAACAACAACTACTACTACTATACGACTACTACAACAATAACAACTACTACTACTAGTTCTAGTTGTACTACTACCGCCACTAATGCAGCTGCAACTACTACCACAACAATTGCTACGACTACTACTACTATTGCTACAACAACTACTACTACTACCACTACGGCTGCTGCTGCTGCTACTGCTACCACTACTACTACTACTACCACTATAATTACTACTAATGCTACTACAACAACAATAACAACAACTACTACTACTGCTACTACTACTACTACTGCTACTACTACTACTGGTACTACTACTACTACTACTACTACTACTACTACTACTACTACTACTACTACTACTACTACTACTACTACTACTACTACTACTACTACTACTACTATTGCTACTGCTATTGCTACTGCTACTACTACTACCACTATTGCTAATGCCACTACTACAACTACTATTGCTACTACCACTACAATGACTACTGCTACTACTACTAGTAGTACTACTACTACCACTACTACTACTTTTACTACAACTTCAACTGCTACTTCAACTACTATTAATTTTGCTACTACTTCTGTAGCTACTTATGCTACTATGACTACTGCCACTACTGCTACTAATACTGCTAGTACTATAATAACTATAACTACAGTTAGCATCGCGACAACTACTACTACTGCAACAACAACAAGAAGAAGAACTACTACTACTACTCCTGTTCCTACAACTACTACTAATACTACAACTATTGCTACTACAACTACTAATACCAATATTACTACTGCTGCTACTACAACTATAACTACTACACCTACTACGATTATTACTAGTACTTCTGCTCCTATGACAACTGCTACTACTCATATAGCTATTGCTATTACTACTTCTACTAGTATGACTACTTATACTACTACTACTTCTACTACTGCTACTACTACTACTTTTACGACTAGTACAACTGCTACTACTACTACTACTACAGTTGCTGCGACTACAACTACTACTACACCAACTACTATAACTACAACTACTACTAATTTTGCTACTAGTACTGCTACTAATACTACTGTTACTATTACTAATACCACTACTGCTACTAGTAGCAGTTGTACTACTATTACTACTACAACTATGACCCCTACTGCTACTGCTACTGCTTCTACTACTACAACTAGTACTACTGCTACTAGTACAAATACCGCTGCAGGTGCTGCTGATGCTAGGGCTGCTACTACTAGTACGACTACTACTACTACAACTAATACTACTACAACTACGACTACAACAACAACAACTGCTACTACTACTACTATTACCACTACTACTCCTCCTCCTCCTCCTCCTACTCCTACTCCTCCTCCTCCTCCTCCTCCTCCTCCTCCCACTACTACTACTAGTACTACTAGGACTACTACTCCTGCTACTTCTACAAGTACTACTCTTACTCCAGAACCCGTTGTTGCTACTACTACTCCAACACCTACTACTCCTACTATTGCTACAACTACTATAACAAAAACTAATACTTATACTACTCCAACTACTACCGTTGTCGCTCAAACTATTGTTGCTGCTTTTGCTCAAACTATTGTTGCTGCTTTAACCGCTGCTGCTACTACTACTACTACTACCATTCCTTCTCCTACTCCGACTCCGACTCCTGTTGCTATAACAACAACTACTACTACTACTATTCCTACTTGAACTCCTACTGCTACTTCTACTCCTACTACTACTGCTCATACTATTACTACAAATACTAATATTGCTACAACCACTACCACCACTACTACTACTTCTACTACTACTACCACTACTAGTACTACTACTACTACTACTATTACTAATACTACGATGATGACGACGACGACGACAACTAATACTACTACTACTACTACCACCACCACCACTACTATTACTGCTACTGCTGCAGTTGCTGCTACGACTTTAACTACTACTACCACTAATACTACTACTACTTCTACTACTGCTACTACAGTTACTACAACTGCACTATTATCAGAACTGGTACAAATAGTACTACTACTACTCCTACAACTATTACTAATACTACAACAAAAAAAACAACAACTACTACTACAGCTGTTGTTGCTGCTACTACTACTACTCGTACTACTACTACTACTACGAGTACCACAACTGCTACTATCTTTATTACTATTACTACTACTACGACTGTTACTACAACAACTACTACTAATACGACAACAACTAGTACCACTACTACTATTACAACCAATGCAGCTTCTACTACTACTACTACTACTACAGCAACAACAACAACAACAACAACAACTACTACTACTACTACTACTACTACTACTCCGACTCCAAGTCCTACTAACACTACTCCTCCTACTACTTCTACTACTACTACTACTACTACAACAATAACAACAACAATTGCTACTATAATTACAACAACTACCACTCCTTCTACTACAACTATTACTACTACTTCTAATATTGCTACAATTACTACTACTACTACTACTCCCACTGCTGCTACTACTACTAATGCTTCTACTCCTATTACCACTATTATTATGATTATAGCTACTACTATGACTACCACTACTACTATTGCTACTATTAATCCTACTCCTACATCCACTACAACTACATCTACTACTACTATTGTTGCTGCTGCTGCTGCTACTCCAACCACCACCAACACAACCACCACCACTACCACTACTAGTAGTAATACTACTACTACTACAACTATGACTCCTAGTATCACTACTACTACTACTACTACTATTTCTAATACTACCACTACTACTAGTACCACTACTGGTATTACTTCTACTACTACTACTACTAGTACCACTACTGGTACTACTTCTACTACTACTACTACTATTACCATTATTGGTACTAGTTCAACTACTACTACTACAACAACTAATACTATAATTACAACTACTACAAAAACTACTACTACTACTACAACAATAACTACTACTACAACAACTAACACTACTATCACTACTATAACTACTGCTGCTATTACCACTACAACTAGCACTACTTTTGTTGCTGCTACTATTACCTCTACTCCTACAACAACTACTACTATTGCTTCTACAATAACTACTCCTGTTGCTACAACAGTTACAACTATTTCTAAAATAACTACTATTACAACTACTGCTGCTACAACTACTAATACTATCGCTGCGACTACTAGTACTACTCCAACTACCACCGTGACTACTACAACTAATACTACTACTACTGCCACTATTACTACTACTACTTCTACTACTACTACTTCTACTACTACCACTACTACTACTAGCACTACTCCTACTACTACTACTGTTGCTGCTACTGCTACTTCTATTACTGCTATTACCTCCACTACAATTACTAGTATTACTACTACTACTGCTGCTACTATTGCAACTACTGCTATAACTACTACTACTACTACGACTGCTACTACTACTTTTCCTACAACTATTGCTATTGTTACAACTACTGTGAGTACTACTATTACTGCCACTATGACTACTGCTACTACTCCTACTACACTACCAACTTTGCTACTACTGCTACTACTACATCCGCAACTTTTTCTACTAATAATATCACAACTACTAATAGTACTCCAAGTACTCCTACTACAACTACTACTTCTACTACTACCACAACTGCTTCAACTACTACTATTACTATTACTACTACTACTACCACCACCACCACCACTACTACTACTACTGCTACTACTACAACAACAACAACAACAACAACAACAACATCAACAACAACTCCTGCTGCCACTATTACTACCACTAGAACTATTATTACTGCTGCTATTACTATTGCTACTACAGCTACTACTACTACTTATACTACTACTTGTCCCACAACTACTCCTTTTGCTTATGCTACTATTAGTACCATAATTACTACTGCTACTTGTCCTACTTCTTCTGCTACTAATACTACAACTCCTACTACTATTACGACCACCACCACCACCACTACTACTACAAGTACTAGTACCACTACTACTACTACTACTACTACAACAACTACAACTACAACTACTAATAGTACTACTAATACAACTACAGCTACTTCTACTACAACCACTACTATTACTACTACTACTACTCTGACTACTGCTACAACAACAACAACTACAACTATTGCTACTACTACTACTGCGGCTGCTGTTGCTGCCTCTGCTACTACTAATACTGCTACTACAACTACACTACTACTACGATTACTACTACTAGTACTACTTCTACCACTACAGCTACTACTACTACTACTACTACTGATACAACAACTACAACTACTACCGTGACTAGAACTATTTCAGCTACTTCTACAACAATAACTACTACTACTATCGCTACTACTACTTCTACTGTCGCTACTACTACTGCTAGTTTTCCAACTAGTACTGCTACTTCTACTACAATAATAACTCCTACTACGACTCCTGCTGCAGCTTCTACTACTACCACTACTAATAGTACTATTGCTGCTTCAACTGCTGCTTCTACTACTACTACCTATACTACTATTGCTACTACTACTTCAATTGCCACAACTATGACTACTGCTATTACAGCTGCTACTACTACTGCTACTACTACTACTACTACTACTACTATAGCTACTACTACTACTAGTGCTACGACTACTACAACTATTATTACTACTGCTACAACAACAACTACTACTACTTTTACCACAGCTTCAATTGCTACTATAACTACTATTAATTTTGCTACTACATATGTAGCTGCTTATGCTCCTACGACTACTGCCACTACTGCTACTAATACTGCTAGTATTATAATAACTATTACTACATTTAGTATGACTACAACTATGCTATTACTACTTTTGCTATTACTACTACGACTATTGGTGCTATTACTACTTCTATAACTACTACTGCTATAACTATTACTACAACTACTACAACTACTGCTATTACAACTATTACTGCTACTACCCCTACTGCTTCTTCTCCGACTACTACTATAGTAACTACTACTGCTGCTACGACAACTACAACTGCTGCTGCTATGACTACTACCATTGCTGCAACTACTACTACAATAACTACCACAACTCCAATTACTATTATTACTACAACTACTGCTACTAGGGTTGCTACTACCACAACCACTAATGTTGCTGCTGCTACTGCTACTACTACTACTGCTACTACTACTTCAACTACTTATACTACAACTATTATTGTCGCTATTACTACAACTACTACTACTGAAACTACAACTATTGTTGTTGCTATTACTACTACTACTACTACAACTACTGCTACTACTTCTACTACTACAACTTTTGCGGGCACCACTGTTCCTACTATTGGCGCTGCAGTAGCAACTACTATAGCTACTACTGCTACTACTACTACCACATCTACTACAACTACTACAAGTACTACTCCTACTACTATTGCTACTACCACGGCTACTGCTACTAATAATACTTCAATTGGCAGTACAAGTACTGCTACTTCTGCAACTACTACTACTACTACTACTACATCTAGAACTACTATTAGTACAACTCCTGCAACTACTTCTACTGTTCCTACTACTACTGCTACTACCATGGCTACTGCTACTAGTAATTCTTCCACTGGCACTACAAACTACTGTTACTTCTACTACTACAACTACTACTTCTGCTGCTAGAAGTACTATTAATGCAACTCCTGTAACTAATACTACTTCTCCTACTAGTACTATGACTACTACTACTGCAACTACTAATGCAATTGGTAAAACTATGACTACTACTTTTGCTACAACTACTATTGCTAAGGTACCACTACTACTACTACAAGTACGACTGCTACTACAATCGCTACTACTACTACTACTTTTGTTATTACTTTTGGCACTAATTCTACTAGTACTACTACTAGAACTGCAACTACTACTACTACTACTTCTACTACTACTACCCCTACTATGACAAAGACAACTACTACTACAGCTACTAATATTAATACTGCTACTACTACTGCTACTGCTACTACTACTACTGCTACCACTACTACTGCTACCACCACTACTACTAGTAGTAGCACCACTAGTACTACCAATACTGCTACTACTACTACTACCATTACAGCTATTGCTACTACTACTCCAACTACAACTGCCACTACTACTACTTCTACTATTGTTACTTTTACTACAACTACTACTGCCCCAACTTCTGCTTCTACTACTACTACTACTACTGCTACAACCCATGCTACTAGCACTACTAATACTTCTATTGCTAGTACTAATACTGCTACTAGTACTAGTACGGCAACTAATACTACTGCTACTACTAATATTGCTACTACACTACTGCTATTGCTATTGCTACTACCATGACTACTACAACTGCTACACCTACTTCTCCAACTATTTCAACTCCTAATTCTACCGCTATTCATACGACTGCTACTACTACTGCAACAACTACTGCTATAAATATTACTGGTACTACAACTACTACTACTATAACTACTTGTGATACAACAATAACAACTAACACTACTACAATTTCTACTACGACTGCTGCTGCTACTACCACTCGCTACTACTACTTCTTTTGCTATTGCTACAACTACTACTAGTACTACTACTCCTACTACTACAACTTCTACTACTACTACAACAACAACCACTGCTGCTACTACTACTACTATAACAACTACTACTACTGCTACTGCTATAACTACTTCTACCACTACTACTACTGCTATTAACACTACTACTGCTACTACCATGGGTTCTGCTACTAGTAGTACTTCTTTTGGCACTAAAAATACTGCTACTTCTAGTACTACTACTACTATTGCTAGGACTACTATTAGTACAACTCTTGCAACTATTATGACTGCTCCTACTAGTACTATGACTACTACTACTACTACAACTACTAATGCAACTGGTATAACTATGACTACAACTTTTACTACAACTACTATTGCTCTGGTATCACTACTAGTACTACAACTACGACTGCTACTACAACCGCTACTGCTACTACTACTACTTTTGTGATTGCTTCTGGCACTAATTCTACTACTACTAATACTACTACTACAACTACTACTACTACTACTACTACTACTACTACTACTACTACTAGTACTACTACCACTACTACTGCCACTACTATGACAAAGACAACTACTACTATAGCTACTAATATTAATACTACTACTACTACTACTACCACTACTACTACTATCACTATACTACTAGTAGTAGTACTAACGATACTACTATTACTTCTACTACCATTACAACTATTGGTACTACTACTCCAACTACAACTACCACTACTACTACTTCTACTACTATCACTGCTACTACTAATCCTACTACCACAACTTCTGCTCCTACTACTACTGCTACTACTACTGCTACTATGACTTCCACGACAGCTATGACTATCGCTACTAATACAACTACTTCTACTACAACCCCTGCTACTGCCACTACTAATACTCCTATTGCTAGTACTGATACTGCTAAAAGTACTGCTACCGCTACTATTGCTACTACACTATTGCGATTGCTATTGCTCCTATTGCCATTGCTACTAGCATGACTACTAGAACTGCTACAACTACTTCTCCTACTACTTTAACTCTTACTTCTACCACTATTCATATGACTGCTACTACTACTACAACTACTTCTGATACAAATATTACTTGTACTATAACAACTACTACTGTAATTATTTCAAGCATAACAACAACAACTACCACTACTCATATTGCTACTACGACTACTGCTGCTACTACCACTCTTACTAATGCTTCTTCTGCTATTGCTACAGCTACTACTACAACTTCTACTGCTACTACTACTATTACTACAACTGCCGCTACTACTACTACTATAACAACTACTGCTACTACCACTACTACTTCTACCACTACTACTACTGCTATTAATACTACTACTGCTGCTACTAGTCCTACTACTCTAGCTACTACTAATAGTACTTCTATTATTACTACTACTGCTACTCCTCATTCTACAACAACAATAATAACTACTACTCTGCTACTCCTGCTACAACTGCTATAACACTTGATACTACTACTGCCATTGCCACTACAACTGTTACAACTGCTACTACAGCTACTACTACTGCAACTATTACATCTGCTACTACTTCTGCTACTACCACTGCTTCAACTATTACTACTCCTACGACTACTAATACTACTATACCTACTACTAATACTACTATTACTGCTACTGTTGCTACTCCTACTACTGTTACTACTACTATTGCTAAAACTACTGTTCTTACTACTGCTACTACAGCCACCACTATAGCTACACCTACTAAAACTGTGTTGCAATTGCTACTACTACTACGTCTACCACTACTACAACTGCTACAACTACTACAAATTCTGCTAGAACTATACCACTACTACTACTACTCCTATAATTGCTACCACTATAAATAATACTACTACCACTACTCCTACTACCACTCCTACAACTGCTGCAACTACTACTCCTACTACACCTCCTACTACTACTACAACTACTACTACTCCTACTATGATAACAACTACCACTACAACTATTGTTGCTACTACTACTATTACTAGTACACCTACTACACGTACGGCTGCTACTACAATTGCTACTACTACTACTAATACTATTGATGGTGTTGCTGCTACTACTGCTGCTACGACGATTACTGCAACTGCTGCTACTGCTATTACTGCTACTGCTACTTCTACTACTACTACTGGTACTACTCCGACAACAACAATAACTACTACTACAACTACACATACTACTTCTACAACTACTACTACTATTGCTACTACTGCTATTACTGCCACTAATGCCACTACAACTACTATTGCTACTTTTACTACAACTACACCTCCTACTCCTACTGCTACTACTGCTACTACTCCTCCTACCACTAATTCTACTACTACCACTACTACTACTGCTACTGCTCCTCCTACAACTACTGCTATGACTACTACTACTACTGCAACTACTCCTAAAACAACAACAAGTACTACTACTACCACTCCTACTGCTACTAGAACTACCACTACTACTTTTTTTGCTACTCCTATTTCTACTACTATTGTAGTTGTTGCTACTCCTACTGCTACTACTACTACCACCACTACAACTACACTGATACTACTACTACTACCACTACCACTACTACTACTCCCCCACCTCCTACTGCTGCTACTATTACAACACCTACTACTACTAGTACGACTAAAACAACTTTTGCTACTACTACTGTTGCTACTCTTATTCCTACTACCACTACTATAACTACTACTACTACTACTACTAATGCCATTATAACTACTAAGACTAATGCAACATCTGCTATAATTATGATTATCACTACTTCTACCACTTCTACCACTACAGGTATAGCTACTACTGCTACTAATGCTACTGCTACCAATACTACTAGTACTGCTACTATAACTACTACAACTACCATGACTCCCACTACCATTATTACTAATATGACTACTCCTACTATTGGTACTAATACTACTGCTACGGCTCCAACAACTACTACTACTAATGTTGTTGCTGCTATAATTATCGAAACTACTGCTTCTACTACTGCTACTGGTACAACTTGTGCTACTACTACTACTAGTACGGATACTCATACTGTTACTACTACTATTACTACTCCTACTACTACTACTACCACTACTACTACTGCTACTTCTACTTCAACTACTTCTATTGGTACTACTATTGCTACTACTACAACTGCTACTGCTTCTGCTGGTACTAGTATTACTATAGTAGTATCAGTAGTAGCAGTAGTAGTAGTAGCAAAAGTAGCAGTTGTAGCCATAGTAGTACTAGTAGTTGTAGTAGCAGTAGTAGCAATAGTAGTAGTAGTAGTAGTAGTAGGAGTATTAGTAGTAGTAGTAGTAGTAGTAGTATTAGTAGTAGTAGTAATAGTAGTAGTAGCAACAGCAGCAATAGTAGTGGTAGTGGTGGTGGTAGTAGTAGTAGCAGTAGCAGTAGCAGCAGTAGAAGTAGCATTAGTAGAAGTAGAAGTAGAAGTCACTAGAGTAGTAGTAGCAGTAGCAATAGAAGTTGTAGTTGTAGTATTAGTCAGAGTAGTACTTGTAGCAGTAGCCATAATTATAGTAGTAGTAGTTGTGTTAGCAGATGTAGTAGTAGTAGAACTAGTAGTAGTAGTAGTAGTATGAGAAGTAGTCCTAGTAGTGGTACCAACGCAATAATTATAGTAGTAGTAGTGTTAGCTGAAGCAGTAGTAGCAGTAATAGTAGTAGAAGTAGTTATAGTAGTAGAAACAGTAGCAGTAGTCGAATTAGTAGTAGCAGTAGCAGCTGTAGTAGTAGTAGTACTAGCAGCATTAGTAGTACTAGAAGTAGTCATAGTAGTAGTAGTAGTAGTAGGAGAAGTAGTGGTAGTTGCTAATGTAGGAGAAGTTGTAGTAGTAGTAGTAGTAGCAGTAGTAGTCGTAGCAGCAATAGTTGGTGTAGCAGTAGTAGTAATAGTAGTGGTAGTAGTAGTAGTAGTAGCAGAAGTAGAAGGAAAGTAGTAGTAGAAAGAATCGAGTGAATAATAATAGTAATAGTAGTAGCAATAGTAATCATAGTCATAATATTAGTAGTAGTTGTCATAGTAGTAATAGTAATAGTAAGTAGTAGTAGCAGTAGGTAGAAGTAGATAGTATAGTAGTAGCAGTTAGTTAGTACTAGTAATAGTGGTAGTAGTAGTATTAGTAGTAGAAGTAGTCATAGCAGTAGAAATAGTAGTAGCAGCAGCAGCAATAGTAGTAGTAGATGTAGTAGTAGTAGTAGTAGTAGTAGTAGTAGTAGTAGTAGTAGTAGTAGTAGTAGTAGTAGTTGTAGTAGTAGTTGGAGTATTAGTAGTAGTAGTTGGAGTAGTAGTAGTATTTGGAGTAGTAGTAGCAATTGTTGTCGTAGTAGTATTAGTAGCAAAAGTAGTGGTGGTAGTAATAGTAGTGGTAATAGTACAAGTTGAAGTAGTATAGTAGCAGTAGTTCTTGTAGCTATTACAGTAGTGGTCATAGAAGTTGTCATGGTAGTAGTAATAGTAGTAGCAGTTGTAGCAAAAGTAGTAGTAGTAGTAATAGTAATAGTTGTAGCGGTGGCAGCAGTAGGAGTAGGAGTAGTAGATGTAGCAATAGTAGCAGCAGTAGTAGTAATTATATTACCAGTGGCAATAGCAGCTACAGAAGTAGTTATGGTAGTAGTAGTAATAGTAGTAGCCATTGCTGTAGCAATAGAAGTAGTAGCAATAGCTATAGTATCAATAGCAGTTGTAGTAGTAGTAGCAGTAGCGGTAGTAGAAGTAATAGTTATGGCAGTAGTTGTAGTAGTAAAAGGAGTAGTGGTACGAATTATGGTTGTAGTGGTTGTAGTAGTAGTAGTCATGGCATTAGTAGTAGGAGGAGGACTAGTAGTAGTGATAATAGTAGCAGAACTAGTAGAAGTGGTTTTTGTAGTAGTAGTAGTAGTGGTAGTACTAGTAGTAGTAGTAGTAATAGTAGTAGTAGCATTAGTAGTAGCAATTATAATAGTTTTTGCTATAGTACCAATAACAGAAATATGAGTATTAGTATTATAAGTAGTTGTAGCAATGACAGCTATTAGTAGTAGTAGTTGTAGCAGTTGCAGAAGTTGTAGCCATAGCAATAGTAGTAGTAGTTGTATTAGTCATAGTCGTAGTAGCAGTAGTAGCAGTAGTAGTAGTAGTACTTGTAGTAGTAGTAGTAGTAGCAGCAGTAGTAGTAGTAGCAACAAAAGTAGTAGTAGACATAGTAGCAGTATTAGCCGCTGCCACAATAGTAGTAGCAGCAGCAGTAGACGCAGCATTAATAGGAGTATTAGTAGTAGTATGAGATTGGTGGTTCTAGCTGTAGCAGTAGTAATAAAAGTAGTAGTAGTTGTAGTAGGAATAGCATTAGTTGCAGTTTTCGTAGTAGTAGTAGAAGCAGAAGCAGCAGCAGTAGTAGCAGTAATTGAAGTAGCAGTAGTGTTAGTAGTAGTAGTAGTAATAGTATTAGTAGTAGTAGCAGCAGTAGTAGTAGCAGCAATGGTAGTAATAAAAATTTTAGTAGTAGTGGTAGTAGCAGCTACTGTAATAGCAGCAGTAGTAGAAGCAGCAGTTGTATTAGTAGTAGTAGTAGTAGCAGCAATAGTAGTAGCAGTTGTAGTTGCAGTAGTAATAGTAGTACATGTAGTAGTAGTAGTAGTAGTTAGTTGAAGAATTTGTAGTAACGGTAGTTAGTAGAGTAGTAGTGGTAGTAGTAGCAGTAGTAGTTATAGTAAAAGTAGTAGCCGTAGAAGTAGTAGCAATAGTACAAGTATATGTAATAGTAGTAATAGAAATAGTAGTAGTAGTAGTAGTAGTAGTAGTTATAGTAATAGTACTAGCAGTAGTAGTAATAGTAACGGTAGTAGTATTAGTAGTCGTAGTAGTATTGGCAGCAGTAGTAGTAGCAGTGTAGTAGTAGCAGTCGTAATAGTAACAGCAGTAAAAGCAGTTGTAGTTGTAGCAGTAGTAGTAGTAGTAGTAGTAGTAGGAGCACTAGGTGTAGTACTAGTAGAAGCAGCAGCAGCAGTCATAGCCATAGTAGTAGTCATAGTAGCAGTCGTAACGGTTATTGTAGAAGTAGTAGTAGTAGTAATAGTAGTAGCCGCAATAGTAGTTGTAGTAGCAGCAGCAATAGCAACAGTGTTAGCAATAGTAGAATTAGTAGTGGTAGTAGCAGCAGCACCAGTAGTAGTAGTAGTAGTAGTAGTGGAAGTAGTAGCAATAGTAGTTGCAGTGGTATTTGTAGCGAAAGTAGCTATGGTAGTAATAGTAGTAGTTGTTGTAGAAGTAGTAGCATTGTAGTAGTAGTTGTTGTAGTAGCAGCAGTAGTAGTAATAGGAGAATTAGTCATAGTAGTTGTAATAGTAGTAATTGTAGTAGTTGTAGTAGTATTAATAGTTGTAACAGTAGTAGTACTAATAGTTGCAGCAGTAGCAGTACTAGTGGTAGTAGGAATAATAGTAGTAGCTATTGCAGTTGCAACTATAGAAGGAGTAATTATAGTAGGAGTCGCAATAGTTGCTACAGCAGCAGTTTTAGTAGTAGTAGCAGTAGTAGAAGCACTAGCAGTAGCAATAGTAGCAGTTGGAATAGTAGTTGTAGCTGTAGGAGTAGCAACAGTAGCAATTATAGTAGCCATTATGGTAGAACTAGCAGTATTATATGTTGTAGCAATTTTAGTTGTAGCAGTAGCTATAGCAGCAGAACTAGCAGCAGCAGTAGTTGTAGTAGTAGTAGCAATAGCAGTGGTAGTCGCAATACTTGTGGTAGTAGTGGTCGTAGTAGCATAACTAGCAATAGTAGTAGCAATAGTAGTTGTAGTAGTGCTAGTAGTAATAGGAGTAGGGGTGGCAATTTCAGTTGTAGTGGTAGTAGTATTAGTAGTAGTAGCAATAGTAGCAGTAGTAGTCATAGTAGTAGCCGAACTAGTAGAAGTGGTTATAGTAGTAGTAGTTGTGATAGTGGTAGTAGTAGGAGTAGTAGTAGTAGCAATAGTAGCAATTGTAACAATTGTTGCAGTAGTAGCGGTAGCAGAAATGTTAGTATTGGTAGTAGTAGTAGTAGTAGTAGTAGAAGTGGAAGCTATTGTAGCAGTCATAGTAATAGTAGTAGTAGCAGTAGCAGCAACACATAACTACTAGTAGTAGTAGTAGTAGTAGTAGCAGCAGCAGCAGCAGCAGTAGTAGCAGTAGTAGTTGTAGTAGTAGCAGTAGTAGTAGTAGTAATAGTAGTAGTAGTAGTAGCAGTAGTAGCAATTGTAACAGTTTTTCCAGTAGTAGCAGTAGTAGAAATATTAGTATTAGCGTAGTTGTAGTGGTGGTAACCATGAAATCTGTAGTAGCAGTGGTAGTAGTAGCAGTTGCAGCAGTTGCAGCTATAGCGATAGTAGCAGTTGCACCCGTAGAGATAGTAGTAGAAGCAGAAGTAGTAGTAGAAGCAATAGTAATTATAGTGGTAGTAGTAGTAGTAGTTGTTGTTGTAATATTAGCGGGAGTAGTAGTTGCAGTACCAACAGAAGTAGTAGTAGACAAAGTAGTAGTAGAAGGTGTAGTAGTAGTAGCTGTTATCATAATAGTAGTAGCAGCAGTACTAGAAGCAGCATTAGAAGCAGTATTAGTAGTAGTATGAGAAGTGGTAGTTCTAGCGATAGCAATAGTAGTAGAAGTAGTTGTTGTTATAGTAGGAATATCATTAGTTGCAGTTTTAGTAGTAGTAGTAAAAGTAGCAGTAGTAGCAGCAGTAGCAGTAATATAGGTAGTAGTAGTGTTAGTATTAGTATTAGTAGTAGTAGTAGTAGTAGTAGCAGCAGCAGCAATGGTAGTATCTGGAATTATAGTAGAAGTAGTAGTAGTAGTGTAATGGTAGTAGTAGTAGCAGCAGCAATAGAATTAGTAGTAATAATAGCAGTAGTACTAGTAGTATTAGCAGTAGTGGTTGTAGCTGTAGTGGCAGTTGAGGCAGCAGTAGCAGTTATAGGTAGCAGTAGCAGTAGTAGTACTAGTAGTAGTTAGTAGAAGCAGTCGTAGTGACAGTAGTTAGTAGTAGCAATAGTAGCAGTAGTAGTTGTCGCAGAAGTAGTAATAGTAGTAGTAGGAATAGTGCTAGTAGCAGTAGTTGAAGTAGTAGTGGTAATGGTAGCAACTATTATAGCAGTAGTAGTAGTAGTAGTCATAGTAATTGTAGTAGTAGTAGTTGTAGCCGCAGTAATAGTAGTAGTAGTAGCAGAAGTAGAATCAGCAGCAACAACAGTAGTCGTAGTAGTAGTAGTATGTGTGGTAGGTGTATTAGCAGTAGTAGTATTTGGAGTAGCAATAGTAGTAGTAATAGTAGTAGTTTCCATCATAGTAGTAGTAGTCATAGTTGTAGTCTTAGTTGTAGCAATTGTAGTAGTAGCAGTAGTAGTGGTAGTAGTTGTAGTAGTAGTAGCAATGGTAGTAGCAGGAATTATAGTAGTAGTGGTAGTAGCAGCAGCTATAATAGCAAAAGTAGTAGCAGCTGTAGTAGTATTTGTAGTAATAATAGCAGCAGTACTAGTAGTAATAGCAGTATTAATAGCAATAGTAGCAACAATAGTGGTAGTAATAGTAGCAGTGGTAGTTGCAGTTGTAGTAGCAGTAGTAGTTGAGCAGTAGTTGTAGAAGTAGTAGTAGTAGTTACTATTAGCGGTAGTAGGAGTAGTAGTGGTAGTAGCAGTAGCAGTAGTAGTTGTACTAGTTAGTAGTAGTAATTGTAGTAGTAGTAGTAGTAGGAGTAGCAGTTGTACCAGAAGTAGTAGAACTAGGAGTTGTAGCTGTAGTACTAGTAGCAGTTATAGGAGTAGTAGTAGTAGTAATAGTAGTAGCTATTACTGTAGTGGCAGCAACAGCAGTAGTAGTAGTAGTAGCAGCAGCAGTAGTAATAGTAATGGGAGTATTAGTAGTAGTAGCAGTAGTAGATGTAGTAGTAGTAGTAGCAATAGAAGCACTAGTAGTGCTTGTAGTAGTAGTAGTAGTAGTAGCAATCTTAGTTGTAGTAGTAATAGAAGTAGCAACAACACTCATAGCCGTAGTAGTAGTCGCAATAGTAGTCGTAGTAGTAGTAGTAGTAGCAGTAATAGTTGTAGCAACAGTAGTAGTAGTAGTAATAGTAGCAGCATCATCAATAGCTATAGTAGCGGTAGTAGTAGAAGTAGTACTAATAGAAGTAGATGTAGTAGTAGTAATAGTAGTAGTAGTAGTAGTAGTAGTAGTAGTAGTAGTAGTTATTGTTGTTGTTGTTGTAGTAGTAGTAGTAGTAGTAGTCGTAGTAGAAGTAGAAGAAAAATAGTAATGGTACTAATTGTAGTAGTAGTAGTAGTATTCGTAGTATCACTAATAGTAAGAGTAGTAGTTGTGGTAGGTGAATTGGGAGTAGTAGTTGCAGTAGCAGTAGTTGTATTAGTAAAAGTAGTAGTAGTAGACGTGGTAGTAGTGGTCGTTATAGCTGTAGCCATTGTAGTAGCATTAGTAGTAGTGGTAATAGTAGTAGCAGTAGTAGTAGTAGAAGTAGCAGTCGTTGTGGCAATACTACTAATACTAGTAGTGTTAGTAGCACTAGAAGTTACAGGTGTGGCAGTAGTAGGCGCAGCAACTGCAATAGCAATAGCCGTAGTCATACTAGTAGTGCTAGTTGTAGTAGTAGTGGTACCACTACTAATAGTAGTAATAATAGTAGTAATAATAGTAGTGATAGTAATAGTAGTAGTAATAATAGTAGTAGTAGCAGTAGTTGTAAGAGTAGTATTATTACTAGTAGTTGTAGTAGTAATAGTAGTAGTAGTAGTAGAAGTAGTGGTAGTAGAAGTAGCAGTAGCAGTAGAAGCAGTCATAGTAATAAAAAAGTAGTAGTAGCAATAGTAGCAATAATAGCAGCTATAGTAGTAATAGTATTAGTAGCAGTAGCAACAGTAGTAGTAATAGTTTTAGCAACAACAGCAGTAGTAGTAGTAGTAGCAGCAGCAATAGTAGTAGCAGTAGTGGAAATAGTAGCAGTATTATTATTATTATTATTATTATTATTAGCAGTAGTAGTAGTAGTAGTAGTAGCAGTAGTAGTAGTAGTAGTAATATTAGTAGTAGTAGTAGTTGTCATGTAGTAGTAGTAGTAGAGTAATAGCAGTTGTAGCTGCGATGTAGCAGTAGAAGCCCAGTAGTATAGTGTAGTAGTAGCAGTAGTAGTAGTAATGGCATTAGTAGCAGCAGCAGTAGTAGTAGTAGCGAAACTAGTAGTAGTAGTAGTAGCAGCACTAGTAGTAATAGTATTAGCAGCAATATCATTAGCAGTAATAGTAGTAGCAGTAGAAGTAGTTGTAGCAAAAGTAGTAGCAGCAGAAGTAGTAGTAGTATTAGTAGCAAAAGTGGCAGTGGTAGTATAGTAATAGTTGTAGTAGAAACAGTAGCAGTGTAGTGGTAGTAACAGCAGTAGGAGTAGTAGGCGAAGTAGTCATAGTAGTTGTAATAGTTGTAGCAGCAGTAGCAGTAGTAGTAGTATTAATAGTTGTAGCTGTAGCAGTAGTAGCCGTACTTGTAGTAGTAGTAGTAATGGCAGTAACTATAGTAGTAGTAGGAGTAGTGCCAATAGTAGCTGCAGTAGCAGCTATAGTAGCAGTAGCAGTAGTCGTAGCACTACTAGTAGCAGTAGCACTAGCAGTAGTTGTAGTAGCGGTTGTAGCAGAAGTAGCAGTATTAGCCGTAGTAGTGGTTGTGCAATAGCAGTAGCTATAGTAGCAGTAGCAGTAGCAGCAGTAGTTTTAGTAGTAGTTGCAACGGCTGTAGAAGTAGCAATACTTGTGGTAGTAGTGGTAGTAGTAGCATAAGGAGTGTTAGTAGTAGCAGTAGTAGTAGTAGCAATAGTAGCTATAGTAGTACTAGTAGTAATAACTGTGGTGGTAGCAATTTTAGTGGTAGTGGTAGTAGTATTGGTAGTAGTAGAGTAGAAGTAGCAGTACTAGAAGTAGTAGAAATAATAGTAGTAGCATTAACTATAGTACTAGTAGTATTTGTAGTAGCACTATTAGTAATAGTAGTAGTTATGGTTGGTGAATTAGGAGTAGTAGTAGCAGTAGTAGCATTAGTAAAAGTAGCAGTTGTAGTCTTAGCAGTAGTAGTAGTAGTCATGGTTGTAGTTAGTAGTAGTGCTTGTAGTAATAGTAGTTAGTAGTAGTGGAAGTAGCAGTAGTAGTAGTAGCAATCATTGCTATAGTTGCAGTTGTAGTTGTAGCAGTAGTTGCAGTAATAGTAGAAGTAGCAGAACTACTAGCAGTAGTAATAATAGGAGAAGAAGTAGTAGTAGTAGTAGTAGCAATAGTAGAAGCAGTAGCTATAGTCATATGAGAAGTTGCTCGAGTAGCGATAGTAGCAGCAGCAATAGTAGTAGCAACAGTAACAGTAGTAGTAGTTGTGGTTTTAGTAGTAATAGAAGTAGGAGCAGTAGTAGTAGTCGTAGTAGTACTACTAGCAGTAGAATTTGTAGTAGCTATAGTAGTAGTAGCCGAAGTTGTAGTTGTAGGATAGGTAGTACTAGTAGGTGTTGTAGTTGTAGGAGTCGTAGTAGTAGTAGGCATAGTAGTAACGGCAGTAGTAGTAGTATTAGTAATAGTAGTAATAGTAGTAGTTGTAGTAGTAGTAGTAGTCGTTGTAGTAGTAGTAGTAGTAGTCGTTGTAGTAGTAGTAGTAGTAGTAGTAATAGTAGTAGTAGCGATAGTAGTAGTGATGGCGGTGGTAGAAGTAGCAGTAGCGGTACTAGTAGTAGTAGTAGTAGTGGTAGTGGTAGCACTAGTAGTACTAGTAGAAGTAGCAGCAGAAGTAGTAGCAGTTGTTGTTCTACCAAAAGTAGCAGGTGTAGCAGTAGTAAGCGCATCAACTACAGCTGCAGCAGCAGTAACAGTAGTTGTGGTAATAGTACTAGTAGTAGTAGAAATAGTAGTAGTAATATTAGTGTTATTACTAGTACTAGTTGTAGTAGTAATTGTAGTAGTAGCTATAGTAGTAGTTGTAGTAGTAGAAATAGTAGTAGTAGTAGAAGCAGTCGTAGTAAAAAAAAGTAGTAGTAGTGGTCATAGTTGCAATAATAGCAGCAGCAGTAGTAATAGTATTAGCAGCAGCAGCAGTAGCAGAAATAGTAACAGCAGCAGAAGTAGCAGTAGTAGTAGTAGTAGTAATAGTAGTAGTATTAGTAGTAGTAGTATTAGTGGAAGTAGTAGCGCTAGTCGCAGTAGTAGTTGTTGTTATTGTAGTAGCAAAAGTAGTGTTGGTAGTAGTAGTAGTAGTTTCAGTAGAAGCAATAGCAGTGAAGTAGTATTAGTTTCAGTAGAAGCAGTAGCAGTGAAGTAGAAGTAGTTGTAGAAGCAGCAGCTGTAGCAGTAGGCGAAGTAGTCATAGTAGTAGTAATAGTAGTAGCAGAAGTAGTAGTAGTTGTAGTAGTGATAGTAGTAGTAGTATCAGTAGTAGTAGTAGCAGTAGTTATTATTATTGTTGTTGTTGGTTTTGTTGTTCTTGTAGTAGTGGTAGTAGTAGTAGTAGTAGTTGCTGTAGTAGTAGTCGTGGAAGTAGTGGTAGTAGTTGTTGTTGTAGAAGTAGTAGAAGCCGTAGCAATAGTAGTTGTAGAAGTAGTATAAGTAGGGGAAGTAGTAGTAATAGCTGTAGCAGCAACAGTAGTAGTTGCAATGGTAGTAATAGTAGAAGGAGTAGCAGTATTAGTAGTAATGGTAGTATTAGTAGTAACAGAAGTTGTAGTTGTAGCAGCAGTAGTAGTAGTTGTAGGAGCAGGAGTAATAGCAACAGTACTAGCCAAAGTAGTAGTAATAGAAATAGCCATAGTAGCAGTAGTAGAAGTAGTAGTAGAAGTAGCCATAGTAGCAGTAGCAGAAGCAGCTGTAGACATAGTAATAGTAGTAGCAGTAGCAGTAGCAGTAGTAGTAGTTATCGTACTAGTAGTGAAAGTTGTGGAAGCAGTAGTAGTAGTACTAGTACTAATAGTAGTAGTTGTAGGAGCGACAACATCATTAGCAGTAGTAGGAGTAGTACTAGTAGCAGTAGCAGTAGTAGCGGCAATAGTAGTAGTTGTAGTACTAGCAGTAGTTATACTAGTAGCAGTTGTAGTGGCAATACTAGTATTTGCAACAGTAGTAGCAGAAGTCATAGCAGTAGTAATAACACTAGCTGTAGTTGTAGTAGTAGCAGTTCTAGCCGTAGTAGTAGTCGAGGTAGTAATAGCAGTAGTAGTAGTAGTAGTAGCAGAAGTAGTAGTAGTAGTAGTAGTAGTAGTAGTAGTAGTAGTAGTAGTAGTAGTAATAGTAGTAGCAGCAGCAGTAGTAGTAGTTAGTAGTAGTTATATTCGTAGCTGTAGTAGTAGTAGCAGCAGTAGTAGTAAAAGGGGTAGCTATAGAAATAGTAGCAACAATAGTAGTAATAGTCTTAGCGGTAGTAGTAGTAATAGTAGGAGCAGTTGCAGTAGTAGGAGTAGTAGGAGTAGTAGTAGCAGAAGCAGTAGTAGTAGTAGCAGCAGTAGTATTAGTAGTAGTAGCAGAAGTAGTAGTAGCAATAGTAGTAGTTTTAGTATTAGCAGCAGTAGTAGTATAAGTAGTAATAGAAGTAGTAGTAGACCTAGTAGTAGTAGTTTGTGTAGCAGTAGTGGCAATGGCCACAATAGTAGTAGTAGTTGTAGTAGAAGCAGTAGTTGTCAAAGTAGTTGTAGTTGTAGTAGTAATCACAGTTGTTGCAATTTTAGTAGTAGTACTACAAACAGTAGTAGTAGCAGTAGCAGTCGTAGGAGTAGTAGCGGTAGTAGTAGCAGTAGTAATAGAAGTTCTAGGGGTAGTAGGAGTAGTTGTAGTAGCAATGGTAGTAGCAGCTGCCGTAGTAGGAAAAGTAGTAGTAGGAGCAGTAATATTAGTAGTTGTTGTAGCAGCAGAAGTGGTGTAGTAGCAGTAGTAGTAGCAGCCGTTGCAGTTGTAGTAGTAGTAGTAGTAGTTGTTGCAGTAGCAGTAGTAGTAGGAGTAGTAGTAGTAGTTAGTAGTAGCAATAGTAGTAGTAGTAGTAGTTAGTAGCAGCAGTAGTAGTAGTAGTAGCAGTAGCAATAGAAGTAGTAGTAGTAGCAGTAGAAGTAGTAGTAGTAGCAGAAGTAGTAGCAATAGATGTAGTAGCAGTCATAGCAGTAGTAGTTGTAATAGTAATAGCAGTTGCAGTTGTAGCAGTAGCAGAAGTAGAGTAGTAGTAGTAGTTGTTGTTGTTGTATTAGTAGTAGCAGTAGTTTTTGTAGTAGTAGTAGAAGTAGCAGCATCACTCTAGCCATAGTAGTTGTCGCAGCAGCAGTCGTAGCAGTAGTAGTAGTAATAATTATAGTAGCAGTAGTAGTAGTGATAGTAGTAGTAGTAGCAGTAGTGTTAGTAATTGTAGTAGCAGTAGCAATAGTAGCTGCAGCACTAACAACAACAGTAGTAGTAGCAGTAGTAGAAGCAGTAGCAATAGTAGCAGTAGCAGTAGTAGTAGTAATAGTTATTGTAATAGTTGTACTAGTAGTTGTACTAGTAGTAGCAGTATTCGCTGTAGTAGTTGTCGTAGTAGTAGCAGTAGCTATAGTTGCTGTTGTAGTAGCAGCAATAGTCCAAGTAGTAGTAGTTGTAGCAGTAGTATTTGCAATAGTAGTAGCAGTAGTGACAGTAATGGTAGCAGGATCATAAGTAGTTGTTGTAGTAGCGGTAGTAGTAGTCGCAATAGTAGCAGTAGTAGTGCTAGTAATAGTCGGAGTAGTGGTAGCAATTGTAGTTGTAGTAGTAGTGTTATTAGTAGTAGTAGCAGCAGCAGCAGTAATAGTGGTCGTAGTAGTAGTAGTACTCATAGTAATAGCAGAACTAGTATAAGTGGTTGTAGTGGTTGTAGTGGAAGTAGTGTAGCAGTAGCACTAGTAGTAGCAATAGCAATAATTGTTGCAGTAGTAGCTATAGTAGAAGTATTAGTATTAGTAGTATTAGTAGTAGTAGTGGAAGTTGTAGTAGCAGTGGAAGTAGTAACAGGAGCAGTAGTTGGAGTAGTAGAGGTAGTAATAGTAGTACAAGCAGCAGCAGTAATAGCAGTAGTTGCAGTTTTAGTTGTAGTAGTACAAGCAGCAGTTGCAATAGCAGTAGTAGTAGAAGTAATTGTAGTAGTAATAGTAGTAGTAGTAGTAGCCGCAGTCGTAGTTGTTGTGGTAGTAGCAGTAGTTATAGTAATAGTGGTAGTAGTAGTTGCTGTAGTAACAACAGTAGTACTGGCAGTAGTAGTGGCAGTAGCGACCACCATAGCAGTTAGTATTAGAAGCAGCAGTAGAAGTAGTAGAGGTCGCAGTGGCAGTAGTAGCAGCAATAGCAGTAGTAGTAGTTAGTATGAGTAGTCATAGCAGTAGTAGTGGTAAGTAGTAGTAACAATATTAGAAGTTGCAAAACTAGCAGTAGTAGAAGTAGTAGCAGTAGTACAAGTAGTAGTCATAGCAGTAGTAGCTGTAGTAGTTGTAGTTGCAGTTGCAACAGTGGTAGCAGCATTAGTAGTAGCAGTAGTACCAATCGTAGCAGTAGCAATAGTAGCAGTAGCAGTAGCAGAAGTAGCATTGGGAACAGTAGTAGTAGTAGTAGGAGTAGTAGTAGTAGTTGAAGTATTACAAGTAGTACTAGTAGTTATTGTAGTTATAGTAGTATCATAAGTAGTCATAGCAGTGGAAGCAGTAGCAGTAATAGTAGTAGCAGTAGTGGCAGTAGTAGCAATAGTAGCAGTAGTAGGAGTAGAAGTAGCAGTAGTTGTATTAGCAGTAGCAGTAGTAGAAGTAGTCATAGCTCGAGTAGCAATAGCTCTAGCTGTAATAATAGTAATAACAGTTGTATTAGCAGTAGTAGTAGCAGTAGTAGAAGTAGTATGATAAGTAGTCATAGTATCGGTATCGGTAATAGTAGTTGTAGTAGTAGTAGTAGCAACAGAAGTAGTGGAAGTAGTACTAGTAGTAGCAGAAGTAGAAGTAGTGGAAGTGGTACTAGTAGTAGCAGTAGTAATAGTAGCAGAAGTAGTAGTAGCACTAATAGAAGTAGGAGAAGAAGTAGTAGTTGTAGTAGTAGTAATAGTAGTAGTAGTAGTAGTAGTAGTAGTAGTAGTAGAAGTAGTAATAGTAGAAGTAGTAATAGTAGTAGTAGTAGTAGTAATAATAATAATAGTAGTAGTAGTAGTAGTAATAATAGTAGTAGTAATAATAATAGTAGTAGTAGTAATAATAGTAGTAGTAATGGTGATAGTAGTAGTAATAGTAGTAGTGATATAAGTTGTAGTAGTTGTAGTGATAGTTGTAGTAGTAGTAGTTGTAGTAGTAGTAATAGTTATAGCAGTAGCAGTAGTAGTAGTAGTAGTTATGATTATAGTAGGAGTAGCAGTAGTAGCTGCAGTAGCAGCAATAGTCACAGTTGTTGTTGTTGTTGTTGTTGTTGTAGCAAAAGTAGTAGTAGCAGCAGTAATAGTAATAGTAAGAGTACTAGTTGTAATAGTACTTGTACCGATAGTTGCAGTATTTGCTGTAGTAGTAGTCGTAATAGTAGCAATAGCTGTAGCAGCAGTAGTAGCAGCGGTAATAGTTTTGATAGTTGTAGCACTAGCAGTAATAGTTGTGGTAGCAGTGGTAGTAATAGCAGTAGTGGTACTTGTTGTAGTCGTAGTCGTTGTCGTAGTCATAGTAGTAGCCGAACTAGTGGAAGTGGTAGTAGTAGTAGTAGCAAAACTACTACTACTATTACTACTGCTACTACTATCACTATTTAGGCTACTATTATTGCCACAGCTGTTGCTGCTGCTACTAAAATTACTTCCGCTGCTACTACCGCTAATGCTACTTTTATTGCTACTGCTATATTTACAACTTCTACTGCTACTTATACTACTACAATTACTGCTATAACTACAACTACTGCGCCTACAATAGCTACAACTACTACTAGAGCTACCACTATAATAACTATTATCACTACTACTACTATAACAATAACAACAATTACTGCTACTGCTACTGCTGCTACAACCACAACTGCTACTACTGCTGCTGCTACACCTTGGACAACTACAATTGCTACAACTACCACTATTATTATTACTACTGCTCCCAATACTAGTGCTACTCCTACTACTACTACAACTACTACACCTACTTCGACTGCTGCTACTAATACAACAACTACAACTAATACTACTATTACTCCCACTACTGCTACCACTAATATTACTAGTCATATTACAACTACTGCTACTATAACTATTACTGCTACTACAACTACTACTCCTACTACTACCAATTATACTACAAACACCAAAACAACTACTACTAATTATGCTACAAGTACAACTGCTACGACTACTACTCCTTTTGCTGCTGCAACTACTACTGCTAATACTACTACTAGTACAACTGCTGCTGCTACTGCTCCTTCTATTGCTGCTACAACTACTACCAATGCTATTTCTACTTCATCTCCTACTGCCACTCATACTCCTACTCCTACCCTTTACTACTAAGCCTATTAGTACTACTACAACTAGTACTACTACTGCTGTTGCTACTACTTCTACTACTGCTACAATAACTACAACAGTTACTACTACTACTGCTGCTACTAGTAATCCTGCTGCAACTACTTCACCTACTACTCCAACTATTACTACTCGTACTACAACTCTTACTCCTACTCCCATTACTACTACAACATCTCCTCCTCCTCCTACTACTACTACTTCTACTACTACTACTACTACTACTACTACTACTACTACTACTACTACTACTACTACTTGTACTACAACTAAAACTGGTACTACGACAACTACATCTCGTCATGCTCCTACTACTACTACTACACCAACTCCTCCTACTATTACTACTACTCCTAATACTACTCCAACTCCTACTACTGCTACTACTACAGCTACTACTACTTCTGCTCAACTCCTCCTACTACTACTACTACTCCTCCTACTATTACTCCTACTACTACTCCTAATCCTACTCCTACTACTATTGCTACTACTGCAACCTATATTATTACTACTACTACTGCACCTACTCCTACTCCTACTTCAACTACTACAACAACAACAACTACCACTACTATTACTACTATTACTACTACTACAACTATAACGCCAACTACTACTACTACTTCTGCTATTTAATATCTACTACTTCTAGTACTACTACTGCTGCTACTACTTTCGCTGCTACTACTAGTGTTGTTGTTGCTGCCACTACTAGAATATTACTACTGCTACTACTACAACCGCTGCTACTACCATTACTACTACTTTAACTACTACCACGACTACTACTACTACTACTACTACTTCTATGACTATTTCTAATAGTTCTACTACTACTACTATTGCTACTTCTACTTCTACTACTACTACTACACTACTACTACTACTACTGCTGCTGCTGCTGCTGCTGCTTCTTCTACTGCTACTACTGCTGCTATTGCTACTGCTACAACTAGTACTCCTTCCTCTATGACATCTACTACAACTACATGCATTAATACTACTAGTACTAGTGCAAACACTACTACTACTACTTCTACAACAACAACAACAACTGCTACTACTACTCCTACTACTACTATTACTACAACAACAACTATTACAACTACTACTACATCATCTACAACTACAACTACTCCAAATCCTACTATTACAACAACTACAACTACTACTAGTCCTACGACTTTTACGACGGCTACCACTACAATTACAACTACTAATTTTACTACTACTACTACTACCACAATTACTGCTCCTACTATTACTACTACTACTGCTAATGCTACTCCTACTACTATTACTATTACTACTACAATTGCTACTTATCCTCCTACTACTGCTAATACTACAACTACTACTACCACAACAACTACTACTATTCCTACTTCTACTACTATCACTACAACCACTACTAGTGCTGCTACTCCTACTGTTGCTACCACTCCTACTACCATTGCAAACTCTACTACAACTTCTATTGCTTCAACTACTAATACAACTACCAAAACTACTACTTCTAATACTACTACAACTCCTACTACAACTAGTACTTGTACTACTGTAACTACTACTACTACGACTACTGCTACTAATACTGCTACTACCATTACTACTACTACTACTCAAACTACTACTTTTTCGTCTACTACTACTGTTGCTGCTACTACAATTGCTATAATTACTACTACTACAACTTCTGGTACTACTTTTGCTACTACTACTATAACTAAAACTGCTACTACTACTAGTATGACAACTACTGCTCCTAGTCCTTCCATTACTGTGACTATTGCAACTACTACTACTAGTACCACTTATGCTACTGCTACTCCTACTCCAGCCCCAACTCTGACTCCTACTACTATAATGACAACAATAACTACTACTACAATTACTACTAACTCCTTATACTCCTACTTCTACAACTAGTACTACAACTATGACTACTACTGCTGCTATTTCTACTCCAACAACAATAACAACTACTACTACTTCTCCTTCTACTCTTGCAACTACTACTACTCCTACTATTACTAGTACTACTACTGCTACCACTTCTACTACAATTACTACTACCAATACTACTACTACTAGTACTACTACAACAACTACTACTTCTAGCACTATTAGTCCAACTACTACAACTACTAGTACTACTGCTGCTACTACTACTGTTACTATTACTACTACTACTACAATGACTACTTCTGCTACTACAACTACTCCGACTCCTACTCCAACTGCTTATACTACTACTACAACTATTACTACTAACATCACTACTTCTACTACTACTACTACTATTATCAATTCTAATACTCCTACTCCTACTACTACTCCTCCTACTACTGCTACTACTGCTCTTATTACCTCTACTACTACTACTACTACTACTGTTACTACTACTACTACTACTATTCCTACAGAACTAGAAATACTCCTATTACTACAACTACGAGTGCAGCTGTTACTATTACTGCTGCAACTACTACTACTGCTATTAATACTTCTACTACAGCTACTACTCCTACTACTATTATTAGTACTACAAGTACTACTACTACCACAACTCCTAGTACTATTATTAGTATTACAACTACAATAGCTGCTACTTCTACTGTTGCTAATGTTTTTGCTGTTACTACTACTGCTACTACTACTGCCGCAGGTACTATTGCTACTGCAACTTCAACTACTACTATTATTACTACTACTACGACTACTACAGCAACTACTACTACTTCTACTACTAGTACAGCTACTACTACTACTACTCTCTCTATTATTGCTACTACAACTACTATTACTACTTCTACTCCCACTCCTACTCCTACTCCTACTCCTACTCTCACTACTACTACACCTACTACTACTACCGCTACTACTGCTACTCGATATCTACTACTTCTAGTACTACTACCACTTGTACAACTACAACGATTACTACTACAACTGTTGTCGCGGCTGCTGCTACTACTACTGCGGTTACTAATACTACAACTACTACTATTATTGTTGCTATTAGTACTACTACTAAAACTATGACCAATACATCTACTACTACTATTACTATGACTACGACTACTACTACTACTACTACTACTACTACTTCGACCACTGCTACTAACACTACCACTACTACTACTACTTCTTCTTCTTCTATTACTACTACTATTGCTACTTCTGCTACTGCTACTATTACGACACTACTAGTACTACTACTACTGCTGCTACAGCTACATGCACTACACTACTATTACTACTACTACTACTACTGCTGCTACTTCTTCTATTACTACTACTGCTACTTCTCCTACTACTACTCCATCTAAAACAACTACTACTACTACAACAACAACTACTACTACTCCTACTACTACTACTATTACTACTCCTACTTCTATTGCAATTAATACTACAACTCCTACTACTTCAATTACTCATACTACTTCTAATACTACTATTTCTATTACTACTATAACAACACCTACTAGTAATACTACTACTACTCCAACTACGACTACTACAACAACTACTACTAATACTACTACTACTACTGCTACTACTTCGGCTACTATTATCGCCACTACTACTACTGCTACTATATAATTGTACTATTACTATTACTACTGCTCCTTCTGCTACTACTTCCGTACTTACTTCTGCAACTATTACTACGCCTAATACTACTTCTACCACTATTATGCTACTGCTATTACTACTACTTACAACTACTTACTCTACTACTACTACTACTATTACTATAACTATTATACTCCTATTGCTACTATTGCTGCTGCTGCCTACTACTCTGCAACTACTACTGCTGCTATTTCTACTACAATAACAATAAGAACAACAACAACTACTACTTCTACTCTTGTAGCTACTACTAATCCTACTACTATTACTAGTACTAGCACCATTGCTACCACTTGTGCTGCAACTACTACTATCAATACTAATATAACTAGTATTGCTACAACAACAACAACTACTACTACTATCAATCCAACTACTACAACTACTAGTACTACTGCTACTACAACTACTACTACTACTACTTCAGCTACTACCACTCCTACTCCTACTTCAGCTACTATCACTACTATTATTAATCATAATACTCGTCCTCCTCCTCCTCCTCCTCCTACTACTACTACTACTTCTAATCCTATTACTACTACAACAATCACTATTACTACTACTTCTACTACTACTACTAATCCTAAAACTCCAACCACTACTACTACTACTACTACAACAACAACTACAACAACAACAACAACTTTTACAGCCAGTACTACTACAACTACTACAAATACAACTACTCTACTATTACTACTACTATTACTACTACAACTACTACTACTACTTCCACTACTACCACTACTACTAGCACTACTAGTACAACTCTTACAACTACTAGTCATACTACTACAACTAATACAACTTCTACTACTTCTACTGCTACTACTGCTATGCTATGACTACAACTACTTCTGCTACAACTACAGCTACAGCTACTGCTTTTGCTACTAGTACTTTTTTTGTTGTTGCTGCTGCTACTAGTACTACCACTACTACTACTATTGTTGTTGCTGTGACTACTACTGCTACAACTAATACTACAACTTCAACTAGTACTACTAGTACTCCTAATACTATTAATACTATTACTAGTACTTCTACTACTACTACTACTACTATTATAGTTGCTGCTGTTATTACTACTACTACCACAACTACTACTACTACAACAACAACTACTACTACCACAACTAGTACTAATGCTTCAGATACTTCTACTACTACTACTATTAGTACTACTACTACTAATACTACTACTACTAACGCTACTCTTCCTACTGCTATTAATACTACACCACTATTACTACTACGACAACTGCTATTACTTCTACTTCTACTACTACTATAGCTACGACAACTACTACTACTACCACCACCACTTCTACCACTACTTCTGCTACTACTTCTACTACTACACCCATGCCTGTTCCCACTACTCCTCCTATTATTGGTATTGTTCAAGCTACTGCTACTACTACAACTCCTACAACTTCTACTACTACTACTACTACTACTACACCTACTGCTGCTGCTACTACTACTACTACTATTAGTACTACTACTGCTGCTGCAACAACTATTACTCCTATTGCTTCTAATAATTCTACTGCTACTACTACTACTGTTGTAGCTACTACTCCTTCTAATATTACTAATATAACAAGAACTGCTACTATCACAACTCCGACTGCTATTATTATTACTACTGCTGCTGCTACTACTGCTAGTACTACAACAACTACTACTTCTACTGCTGCTAATGTTGCTGTCGCTGCTACTAATGCTACTACTGCTGCTGCCACTACTACTAATACTACTAGTATAACTACTATTACTGCTACTATTGTGACTACAACACCTACTGTGCTGCTATTGCTACTACTACCACTACTTCTGTTGGTACTGCTGCTGCAACTTCTTCTACTACTACTATTACTACTACTACTACTACTATTACTACTACTACGACTACTGCTGCTACTACTACTACTACTACTACTACTAGTACAACTGCTACCACTGCAACTCCTTCTACTATTGCTACTACTACTACTATTACCACTTCTACCCCCACTCCTACTCCTACTCCTAATCCCACTCTGACTAATACTACACCTACTACTACTACTGCTACTACTGCTACTACCACTGCTACTGCTACTCAAAATCTACTATTTATGTTACTACTACTACTGCTATTGCTACTACTATTATTGTTGCTGTTGCTCCTACTACAGCTGTTACAACTACAACTACTACTACTGCTGTTGTTGCTGATGGTGCTATATTATAACTACAACCACTACTTCTACTACTACTACTACAACTGCTACGACTACTATTACAACTTCTAATACCACGACAACTACTACTACTACTACTACTGTTGTTGCTACTACTGCTGATACTACTACTACTACTACTATTACTACCACTACTTCTTTGACTGCTTCTACTACTTCAACGACTACTACTATTACTTCTTTTGCTACCGTACAACTACTATACTACTAGTGCTGCTACTACTACTGAAACTGCTACTACTACTACCACTATTACTGCTGCTACTACTACTACTACCACCACCACTGCTACTAGTACAACCAAAGCTACTACCTCTACTACTACTAGTAATAATACTAGTAATACGAGTATAAATAATACTACGACTAATTCTACAACAACAACTAGTGCTACTAATGCTACTCCAACTCCTACTATTGCAATAACAACAACAACTACTACTTCTACAACTTCGGCTATTGCTACCACTACAATTACAACTACTATTTTTACTACAACTACGACTACTACAAATACTATGACTACTATTACTACTCCTACTAGTAATACTACTCCTACTACTATTTCTTCTCCTACTACAACTGCTACTTCTCCAACTACTACTACTACCACTACAAATACAACTACTAATACTACTACAACAACTACTACTACTACAACAATAACTACTACTACTACTACCACTGCTAACACTACTACTAGTACTACTACAACTTCTACTACTTCAATGACTCATACTACTTCCAAAAAAACAACTTCTATTGCTACTACAACAACAACTAATACTAATAGTACTACTGCTCCAACTGTTACGATCACAACTATTGCAACTATTGATACTGCTACAATTACTATTACTTCTACTACTACTACTTCTTCTTCTTCTTCTACAACAACAACAACTAATGCTGCTACTACTACAATAGCTACTATTACTACTACTACTTCTGCTACTACTTATGCTACTACTACTCCAACTAATACTACTTCTACAACTACTCCAACAACTATTACTAGTACTAGTACTAATACAACAACTACCACTTCTACTATTACTAGTACTACCAATACTACCACTACTACTGCTACTGCAACTCCAACAACTACAATACAATCAATCCAACTACTACAACAACTACTACTGCGACTATTACTACCACTACTACCACTACTACGTTTTCTAGTACTACTCTGACTCCAACTCCTACTCCTACTATTTCTACTACTACAACTTCACCTGCTACTATCACTACTCCTTCTACTACTACAACTAATATGATTTATCATAATCTCCTCCTACTACTACTACAACAACAAATATTACCACTACTATGACTATTACTACTACTACTACTATTACCACCACTACTACTACAAATATTACCACTATTATGACTATTACTACTACTACTACTACAACTTCTAGTACTACTACTACTACTACTACTAATCTTACTACTACTACTACTACTGGTACTCTACAACAACTACCACTAGTACTACAACTACTATTACTGCTATTAATACTACTACTATGACTACTATTACTTCTGCTATTAGTACTACACGACTACTACTACTGCTACTTCTAGTGCTATTGATACAACTACAACAACAACAACAACTACTACTGCTACAACTTCTACTATAACTTCTGCTACTACTTCTACTTTTGCTCCTACTACTATTGCAACTTCTAATACTAGTAGTACTACTACTATTACTACTACTACTGCTACAGCTAGTCCTACTACGACTACTACTTCTTCTACGACTACTACTACTACTCCTCCTCCTCCTCCTCTTCCTATTGGTACTAGAATTTCTATTGCTAGAACTACTACTATGACACTACTGCTGCTAATACTACTACTGTTGCTGCTACTATTACGACTACAGCTACTTATGCTACTACTAGTAATATTACTAAGACTACTACTATTGTTGCTACTGCTACTCCTACTACTACGCCTTCTACAATGACATCTGCAACTACAACTGCAGCTACTGCTACTACAACTACTACAACTACTACTACAGCTTCTACTACTTCTACTACTACTGCTACTTCTCCAACTACTACATCTGCAACTACTCCTACCCCTACTACTAAAACTACAACTGTAACTGCTACTACTAGATCTACTACTACAATAACAACCGCTACTGCTACTACTCTTACTACTACTACTGCGAATACTACTACTACTGCTGCTACAATTGTTGCTACAATGACTGCTATCGCTACTGCTCCTCTTACTACAACTACTAATACTGCTCCCACTACTACCACTACTACAACTCCAACTACTACTATGACTATTACTCCTACAGCTGCTAGAGCTACAACTACTACTGCTACTACTGCTGCTGCTACTGCTGCTGCTGCAGCAACAACTACTACCACTCCTACTACTTCTTCTACTACTAACTGGTACTTCTGCTACTACTACTACAACAACTTCTACTACTACCACTGTAACTACTACCACTGTTACTGCTACTACTACCACTACTATTACTACCTCAACTTGTTAATACTACTAATGCCACTACTGATAGTACTACTGCTACTACTTCTTCTACTACTTCTGCTACTTTCACTAAGGCGACTGCTACTATTGCTACTACTATTACTGTTGTTGCTGCTGCTATGACTAATACAACTAATACTATTATCACTACTCCAACTGCTACTACTGCTGTTGCTGCTTTTGCGACTTCTACTGCTGCTACTACTACTACAACTTCTACTATGATTACTGCTACTTAAAGAATTATTTCTACAACTACTACTATTACTACCAATACTACTACAGTAACAACTACTACTACTCTTACAGCTACTACTACTCCCCTTACTACTACTACAGTTGCCACTACTACCAATACTATTGCTACTACTATAACTAGTACCACTATTGCTACTACTAATATTGCAACTACTACTGCTACTATTACAGCTATTGCTACTATTACTACTGCTACTACTACTACTTCTACAACCACTACTATTACTGGTACTGCTACTGCTACTACAACTTCTACAACTAGTGCTGCTGCTATTACTTCTGCTACTATTACTACAACTTCTACTACTACTACTGCTACTAATACTACTACTACTACTACTATTACTACACTACTACTGCTACTATTAATACAACAACTACAACTATTGCTCCTACAACTACTGTTTCTGCAATTTCTACTAATGTTACTATTATTAGTACTACAACTATGATTACTACTACTACTACTACTATTTCTACTACTACTACTACTATTACTACCAATACTGCAGCATCTACAACTACTACTGCTACTGCTACTACAGTTGCTACTATTACTACTACTACTACTACTATTACTACCAATACTACTACATCTACAACTACTACTGCTACTGCTACTACAGTTGCTACTATTACTACTACTACTATTGCTACTACTAATACTGCGACTACTACTGCTATTATTACTGCTACTACTACTACTGCTACTACTCCCGCTACTACTGCTATAACCACTACTAGAACTATTGCTACTGCTACTACTACTGCTACTACTACTGCTACTATTACGGCTATTACTACAAATGCTACTATTACTACTACTGCTACAACTACTACTATTATTACTACAACTACTATTCTACTACTACTGCTGATAGTACTATTAGCACTACTACTACTACCCTAATACTACTACTTCTACTCCTACAACTGCTAGTATTACTACTGTAGCTTTTGCTACTACTACTACTACTACTACTACTAGTGTTACTACTACTCTTACAATAACTACTACTATGACTACTCGTACAACTACAACAACAACAACTATAGTGCTAAATATCAATGTCCACCACAATTCATGATGTAGAAGAAGAATAGAAAAGAAGAAAAGATAGCACATAAGAGATTTATGTGGCAAAGACGATCCAGAGGATATTATGTTGACGAGAAAAGGAAGAGAAGGTGAATATGATGGAGGCAAAACTCCAATATTACCGGCTCTCACAAGAGACTAAGTAGCATAGCCATCATAAGACATCTTGAGAGTATTGATCTATGTCTCTCTCTCTTACTCTCTATCTGGAAACCCTTACATTGATAGAGTGTTTATATATGTGGCCTAACTGTGTTTGATTCAAAGTAGAAGACTGACTCAAATAAGACTTCTACTAATTTAAGTCTTCTAGTAGAAGATAAATTCAGATAAGGATTAGGCCTACTAAATTACTTTCTAATATATTTAAGACTCTCCGAAAAATCAAGATTCGAGACACAATTATTCCAACAATCTCCACCTTGGCTTGAATCCTCTTATTCTCGAAATTTGAATCTCCAATAGATATCTTTGCCATTACCTCATGGGGCAGGATCAACAACCTTAAACATTGAACTAGTCAATCGAAATCATCTTCGTCAACATATCTATAGTATTTCTTGAAGTATGAATCTTTTGTAAAGAAATCTCGCAGTCTTCAATAATGTTCAGAATAAAATGATACCGGACATCTATATGCTTTGATTTGGCGTGGTACATTTGGTTCTTCGTAAGGTGTATGACGCTCTGACTGTTGCCAAAAATAGGATGAACATTTTGAGAAAAACCAACTTCACTTGCCAATCCTTTTAGCCATAGAGCTTCTTTGATGGCTTCTGTAGCTGCCATATACTCAGACTCTGTTGTAGATAATGCCATAGTTGACTATAAGGTACACCTCCAACTAATAGGTCCTCCACAAAGAGTGAAAAGATAACCAGTGAGGGATCATCGTCGATCAAGGTTGCTAGCATAGTCTGAATTGACGTAACCAATAATTTTGGCCTCTTAAACTGTGTTCCTGTTGAAACATAGGCCAATATTAAGAGTACCTTTGATATATCTTAATAGCCATTTCACAGCCTGCCAATGCCCTTTTCTTGGATTTGCCATGTAATGACTAATAACACTGATAGCTTGTGCAATATCAGGTCTTGTGCATACCATAGCATACATTAGACTTCCAACAATAATTGAAAATGGGATGTTCTCCATGTATGCATACTCCTCATCTGTAGAAGGACATAGTTGAGCTGAAAGCGTGAAGTGAGTTGCCAAAGGAGTACTGACGGCTTTTGAATTTTGCATGTCAAAATAAGAAATAATCTTCTCGAGATACTTCCTCTGTTTGAGCCATAATTTGCCATGCTTTCAATCTCGATCAATCTCCATACTGAGAATCTTCCTTGCAGCACCTAAATCTTTGATCTCAAATTCCTTTTTCATTTTAAACTTTAGATCATTAAGTAGAGATATGTCTTTAGTAGCGATAAGCATATCATCAACATAAAGAAGCAATATACTAAATGAGTAATTGGCATGCATCTTAAAATAGACACAACAATCATGTTTGCAATGGATGAAATCTTGTCCCAGCAAAAAACTGTCAAACCTTTTATACCATTTCCTTGGAGACTGTCTCAAACCATAAAGTGATTTGTTCAACTTGCAGAAAAAATTTTTCTTTCCTTCTTGGATGAACCCTTCAGGCTGATGCATAAAAATTTATTCTTCTAATTCTCCATGCAGGAAGGTAGTTTTGACATCAAGCTATTCTAACTGAAGATTATGGAAAGAAACTAAAGCAAGTAGAAAACAAATAGATGTGTGTTTAACCACCGGAGAGAAAATTTCATTAAAGTCAACACCCTCCTTTTGCAAATACCCTTTTGCAACTAAACGGTCCTTGAATTTAACACCATCTATCTCAGAGAAATCCTCTTTCTTTCGAAATACCCACTTGCAACCAATTGCTCTTTTACCTTTCGGTAATTTCACTAGATCCCAAGTATGGTTCTTTTGAAGGGAATCCATCTCTTAATTCATAGGAGCTTGCCACTGAGAAGAAGTCTTATCCTGCACTACTTCTTTATAGGAAGAAGGATCACCATTATTAGTAACTAAAGCAAAAGCTACCATATCTTTAAAACCATACATTTCAGGTGGCTTTATGTTTCTTTGAGATCTTCAAAGTGGAATCTTCTCAGAAATTTGATTCTTAGAATTTTCTTGAGGGTTGGGCATACCCTGAATATCTTCTTCTGAAGAAACTACATGCTCCACCTCCACTTGCATTATATCACTGGGACCTTTCTTGAGAGATTTTAACATAACACTTTCATCAAATACTATGTCTCTCCCAATAATTACATTTGAAATAGTAGGATCCCACAAACGATAGCCCTTAACACCTTTGGCATAACCCAGGAAAATACACTTTTTGGAACGTGCATCGAACTTATCCTTGACGACATGCAAATAAGCAGGGCAACCAAAAATCTTTAAAGAAGAATAATTTGTAGGTTGACCAGTCCATACCTCTTATGGAGTCTTGTAATTAATGGCTATTTGAGGAGAGCGATTCGCAATAAAATATGCTGTATTGACTGCTTCTATCCAAAAATCTTTATCAAGATTAGCTGTACTAAGCATACTACATGCTTTCTCCAACAAGGTTCTGTTCATCCTTTCGGCCACACCATTTTGTTGATGTTTTCCTTAGATGGTAAAGTGGCGTTTGATGCCTTCATTTTCAAAGAATTTGAGAAACTCTGTTGATTTGTACTCTCTGCCATTATCACTTCTGAGGTATTTAATTTTTCTACCAGTTCTTTTTTCAACTGAAGATTTCCACCATTTGAAAATAGAAAACACTTGGGCTTTGTGATGCAAAAAATAAATCCACACTTTTCTGGAAAAATCATCAATAAAACTGACAAAATAACGAGCACCAAATTTTGATGGAATAGGATAGCACCACACACTAGAATGAATATAATCAATTAAGCCTTTAGTGCAATGAGTACTGGTGTTAAACTTTACCTTGGATTGTTTACCATAGAGATAATGCTCGTAGAAATCCAATTTGCACGAATTGAGGCTTGTTAGTAATCTTCTTTTGTTGAGCTCAGTTAAACCTTGCTCACTCATACAACCGAGACGCATATGCCACAAGTGGGTCATATTAGAAAAAGAAGCCTGAGAAATTGCTGCTCCACCTTCAACGGTTTTTCCTACTAACTCATACAAATTTCCATGCTTTAGGCCCTTCATCACTATCAATGAGCCTTTAGCAACCTTAAGAACTCCACCTTCAGTAGAATACTTATAACCAGCATAATCCAAAGCATCCAAAGAGATCAAATTCTTTTTCAAATCAGGAACATGTCTAACATCAGTAAGAGTTCTAATAATATTATCAAACATCTTAATTTTGATTGTTCTAATTCCAACAGTTTTGCATGGATTGTTATTACCCATCAAAACTAAACCACCATCATAGGACTTGTAGTCTTCAAACCAATCCTTATTAGGACACATGTGGTAAGAATAACCAGAATCAAGAATCCAAGTATCATTGTAACAATCAAAATTAGAACTAATAGAGAGAACATTACCAAAATCATCATCAGAACTCCATTCAACAACTGACACTTGTCCTTTGGCTTGCTCTTTAGATTGAGATTCTCTTTCTTTCTTTGCTTTGAAGTTCCAACACTCTTTAATTACATGTCCCATCTTCTTACGATACCTGTAGTTTATTTATTTGGATTTGGATGTAGAATGACCTGTCTTTGATCTTTCTTTGGTACGACCTCTGACAATCAATGCTTCTGAGTGTGACATGTCCTCTTCAATCTTTTTTAAATATTCATTAAGCCAACAAACAACAACTACTACTGTTGCTGCTACTCCTACTGCTACAACTACTGTTACTACTGCTGCTACTACTACTAAAACTACTGCTGACTACTACTACTACAACAGCCACTACTACTACAATTGCTACAACAACTACTACTACTACTACTACACTGCTACTGCTACAACTACTGCTACTACAACTACTGCAACTACTACTATAGTACAACTACTAGTAGTACTACTACAACTATTGCTACTGCTGCCACTACTATGACTACTCCTATAAGTACTCATACTCCTCCTATTACTAGTACTCCAACTTCTCCACCTCCTACTACAACAACTACTACTACTCCTACTATTATTACTACTACCAATACTACTACTATAGCTACTACTCCTATTGCTACTCCTATAATTACTACTACATCAACTACTACTACTACTATTGTTGTTGCAGCCACTATAAGTACTACTACTACTTCTACTACTACTATTGCTGCTGCTACTGCTGTTGCTACTGCTAAGCTGCTGCTAGTGCTACAACAGCTACTACTACAGCTACTACTGTTGCTACAATTCCTACAACTACTCCAACTACTACTGCTCCTACTACTCCAACTGCTACTCCGAGTGCTACTACTACTATTACTCCTACCAATACTAAAACTACTACTGCTACAACTTCTACTACTATAACTACTACTACTCCTCCTACTACTACTATGACTGCTACTGCTACTATTACTGCTACTACTACTGCTACTACCACTAGGAATAGTCCAACTCCTACTTCCATTACAGCTACTACTACTCTACCGCTACAACTACTACTCCTACTACTACTTCTACTACTATTACGTCTACTACTACTGCTAATACTACAACTCCTAGACTCCTCTTACTACTTCTCCTACTACTACGACAACTACCACAATGACTACAGCTACTACTCCTACTGCTACAACAACAACTACTGCTGCTGCTGCTGCTGCTACTACTACTACTACTACTACTACTACTACTACTACTACTACACTACTACTACTACTAGTACAACTACTACTACTTTTTCTATTGTTACAACTATTTCTACTACTATTACTATTGCAACTAGTATTGTTGTTGCTACTATTGCCATTGCTACTACTACTACAGCTACTACTACTGCTTCAGCTACTACTGCTACAGCTGCTGCCGCTACTACTACTACTACTAATATACTACTACACTAATACTACAACTACAACTTATGCTACTACTGTTGCTACTTCTATTACTGCTTCCATTCCTACTACTAGTCATACTGCGGCAGCTACTACTACACGTAAACCTCTTCCCACTAGTACTACAAATATACTACTTCTACTACGACTACTACTTCCACTACTACAACTGCTGCTACGTCTCCTACTGCCAATCCTACAACAACAACTACTACAACTACAACTATAGATACAACTACTATAATAACTACTAGTGCAGCTACTACTAATACAACAACTGCAACAACAACTGCAACAACTACTACTACTGCTGCTACTATTACTACAACTTCTACTACTACAGCTATTGTTACTACTACTACTACTACTAGAACTACTACTAGTGCACCACTACTACTACTTCTCTCACTCTTGCAACTACTACTAATACTGCTACTCCTATTGCTACAACTACTGCTAATACTACTACTACAGATGCTACTACTACTATTACAACTCCTACTGCTACGGGTATTGCTACTACTACTGCTACTACTTCTACTATTGCTACTACTTCTACTATTGCTACTACTACTGATGCTACTATTACTACTCTTACAACTACTGCTACACCTACTACTATAGCTACTGCTACTACTACAGCTGCAACAACAACAACAACTACTACAACTACTACACTGCTACAACTACTACAGCTACTTGTACTACTACTGCTACCACAACTGGTACTACTGCTATAGCTACTGCAACTACTAATGCTACTGCTGCTTCTGCTATTGCTACGACTACTGCTATTGCT
>RXID01016729.1:65861-87491 GCA_005019695.1 Trichopus zeylanicus subsp. travancoricus
CTACTACTACTACTGCTACTGCTGCTGCTACCTCTACTACTACTACTTCATGTAATACTTCCATCAATGCTAGTACTACTGCTACTATTTTAACTGCTACTACTAATACTACTACAACTACTACTACTTGTATTACTGCTACTTCTACTACCGCTACTAAGACTATCAATATGGCTACAACTAGTACCACTACTACTATTCCAATTACTACCACAATAACTACTACTATAGCTTCTCCTGCCACTACTGTGCTGCAACTACTACTTCAGGTACTACTGCTACTGCAATTACATTCACTGCTACTACTACTAGTACTACTCTTATTAATACTACTACTACCACTACTCCTACTACTGCTACTACTACTGTTGCTATTACTGCTACTACTACTACTACAACGATAGTTGCATCTACTACTGCAATTATTATTATGGTTGCTGCTACTGATACTAACACTGCTATTGCTGCTACAACTGCGCTGACTATTACTACTTCTACTACTGCTACTACAACTGTGATTGCAATTACTCCTACTACTATTACTACTACAACAACTACTACTACCACTACTTCTACAATAACTACTACTACTACTACCACCCTTCTACTACTACTACTACTATTACTAAAACTTCACCTACAACTACAACTATTGCGGCTAAAGCCACTACTATTACTGCTGCTACTACTACAACCACTGCTACAACTACTATTACATCAACTACTACTACTACTACTACTACTACTAGTACAGCTTCTCCTACTACTACTACCACTGTGACTACTAATGCTACTACTACTACTACTCCTCCTCCTACTACTACTATGATTACTACTACTGCTGCTACTACTACTGCTACTTCTGATTGTCTTACTACTTCCAATGTTACTACTACTACTACTATTACTAATACTACTGCGACTTTAGCTACTACTGCAACTGGGACTACTACTAATATTACTACTACTACTATTACTACCACTACTACCACTACGACTACTACTACAACTACTATTGCTACTAATAGTACCACAACTTCTATTCCACCAACAACTATTGCTACTACTACAGCTATTACCTAATTCTGTTTTTGTACTACTGTTAGTATTTTAACTACTAGTCCTGCTATACAAGTACTAATTCTAGCATAACTAAACCACTCCCACGTACAACTGCTATTACTACTACTATAGCTGCTGCTGCTGCTACCACTACTTCTATGGCTTAGTACGGTCTACTTTATGCTACTGCTTACAACTACTGCTACAACTGCTACTATTGCACCTACCCCTACAGCTACCTACTATAGTGCACCTGCTACTACTACAACTACTTTACTTCCCATCTTACCAACTACAATCACTACTCTACTACTACTTAACTACTATTAACTACTACTTTTTACTACTACTACTACAAATACTAATGTTGTGGGCTGACTACTACTACTGTATTACCTACTACCGCTACCGTTACCAACAAACCTGTCCTACTACCTTTTGTTGACGACTGCTAGTAACGGCCACTACTGCTCATTATAACTAGAACGACGGCAAGAACACCACCACAACAACTACTGCTACTTTTTTTTTTTTTTTTGTACTTTTTATGTTTTGCTTTTTTACTACTTACTGTTTTTTTTTTACTTTTTTTTTTTGTGTTCTTTTTTTTGTTTCCCCCCCCCCCCCCCCCCCCCTTTACTTTTACTTTTTTGTCCTGTTTTGTATAACTTGACTTACTTTTACTTTAGTATTTTTTTTTTTGTTTGTTTGTCTTTGTACTAATACCAGCACACACGATATTTACAGTTGCTACTACTCCTACTATTACAACTTCTCCCATTCCTAATGCTTGCTGCTATACTGCTTCCCCTACTATTACTCTTTACCACTCCACTACTACAACAACTAAAAATACTGCCCTACTACTACAGCTACATCTAATACAACAACCACCACTACTACTACTACTACTACTACTACTACGACTACAACTACTACAGCTACTACTGCTACAATTGCTACTAGAATTGCTGCACTTTCTATAACTACTAGTACTGGTACTACTACAACTTCTACTACTACTACTACTACTTCTACTTCTGCTACTACTGCTACTGCTACTACTAATACAACTACTGCTGCTACTACCACTGCTATTCATACTAATAATACTGCTACTACTATCTACTACTTCTGCTACTACAGCTACTATAGCTACTTCTACTACTACAACTACAACTACTGCTACTACTGCTACTGCTACTGCTACTACTAGTGCAACTACTACTAATCCTATTGCTACTACTACTACTTCTGCTACGACTACTATTGCTATTGCTATTACGACCACTACTACTACTAGAACTATGTCGGGTACAAATACTACTATTGCTACTACTACTACAACTACTATTACTGCGATGGTTGCTGCTGCTACAACTACTATTCTGACTACAACTTCTCCTACTACTACTACCACCACCACCGCTACAACTTCTGCTGCTATTAGTACTGCTACTACAACTCCTAGCATTGCTACTACAACTTCTCCAACAACTACTATTACAGCTACTACTACTACAACTACTACTACTACAGCTACTACTACTATTACTACTGCTCTAACTACTACTTCTGCTACTACTACTTCTACTACTACTACTGCTACTACTATTGTTATTACTGCTACTAGTACTACTGTGACTATAACTGCTACTAGAACCACTTCTCACACTACTACTACTACTTCTACGACAATTGTTACATCTACTACCACTACTACTACAACAACAAATACTACTACAGCTACTACTACTATTATAGCTACTGCTACTACTACAACTTCTCCCACTACTACTTCTGCTACTACCGTGTCTATTACTGTTGCTACTACTAGTACTACTACTACTACTACAACAGCTACTACTACTGCTGCTACTACTACTACTGCTGCTCCTACTAATGCTAATGCTACTATTATTACTACTACTTCTACTATTACTACTGCTTCTATCGCTACTACTATTTCTTCAGCTACTATAACTATTACTACTAGTACTCCTCTTACCACTATTCATACTACTAGTACAACAGCTACTGCTCTGGCTACTACTACCACTACTTCTTCTCCTAGTACTACAATTGCTACTACTACTACTACTACAATTAATACACCTGCTACTACTGCTGTTGCTGCTACTACCACTACTGCTACTTCTACTACTACTACAACTATTACTACTACTACTACTGTTACTACTACCCATATTGCTGCTACAACCACTACTACTCGGGCTACTACTATTACTAATACTGCTACTACATCTGCTACTGCTGCTGCTTTTTCTACTACTATTACAGCTACTTCAAGTATTCCGACCACTACTACTACTGCTAGTACTGCTACTACTACTCCTCCTACTATGACAACAACTACTACTACTATAGCTACTAGTACTATTACGACTACAACTACTTGTACTACTACCACTGCTACTACTACTATTACGACTACAACTACTTGTACTACTTCAACGACTGCTACTACTGCTACTACTACTGCTACTACTACAACACTACTACTATAACTACTACTACTGCTACTACAACTACAACTACTTCTACTACTGCTACTATTACTACTACTTCTACTACTACTGCTACTACTACTGCTACTATTACAGCTACTACTACTACTACTATAATAGTACTTCTACTACTACTACTTCAACAATAATAACAACTACTACTACCGCTACTACTACTATTGCACCTGCTTTTACTAATGCTTCTACTACTAATACTACTACTGTTGTTGCTGTTGCTACTACAACAACTAGTACTATTTCAACTGACACTTTTTCTACTGCCACAACTATTGCTACTACTACTCCCATTACTACTGCTACAGCTACTACAAATACTACTACCACAATAGCAACTATTGCTAATGCTACTATTATTGCTATTACTACTACTGCTAATAGTACTTCTACTGCGACTACTGCTACTGTTACTCCCACTACTACTGCTACAGCTACTACAAATACTACTACAACAACAGCAACTACTGCTAATGCTACTACTATTGCTATTACTACTGCTGCTAATAGTACTTCTACTGTGACTATTGCTACTGTTACTCCTACTAATATTACTACTGCTACAACTACTGCTACAACTACTACTGCCGCTACTATTACTACTACTACTACTACTACTACTACTACTGCCACTTCTAATACTACTCCAGCTAATAGTACTACTACTCCTCCTTCTCCTAATACTCCTACTACTGCCACTATTGCTACTCCAACTATTGCTACTTTTGTAGCTACTATTACTACTACTACTACTACTACTACTACTTCTTTCACTAGTACTACTACTGCTACTACTACTACAACTACTATTAATACTATTGCTACTACTACTACAACAACTACCACTACTACTGCTACTACTAGTTCTACTATTGCTACTTTGGCTACTACTACTACTACTTCCACTACTAATACTACTAATTAGAACTACCACTACTACGTCTACTACAACTACTGCTACTACTACTACAACCTGTACTACAACTACGGCTACTATTACGGCTACCACAATAACAACAACTACTATTATTGCCACTACCACTATTACTTCTACTACTACCTCTACTACTACGACTACCACAACTCCTACAACTACTACACCTACTACGACCACTACTACTACTATTACTCCTACTTTTACTACGGCTACTACTCTGACCCCTACTACTACTGCAACTACTACTACTTCTGCCACTACTACAACTCCCACAACTATTGCTACTGCTACTACTCCTACGGCTGCTACAACTACTTCACAATACTACTATTACTACTCATACTACCACTTCTACTTCAACTACTACTAATGCTACCGCCACTACTGCTATAACTACTACTACTACTATTGTTACTACTGCTACTTCTCCTCCTACTACTACACCTATTATTACTACTACTACTACTACTTTTACAACTACTACTTCTACTGCAACAACAACAACTACTACTACCACTACTACCACTACTATTTGCTACTACTACTATAACTACATCGGCTACTAATACTACCAGTATTATTACTATTACTACTAATACTGGTCCTATTACTACTACAGCTATAATCACTACTACTGTTATCACAACTGCCACACCAACTACTACTAATGCAACTATTACTACTACTACTAATACTACTACTTCTACGGCTACTCTCACTCCTACTACTACTACTCCTCCTCCTCCTCCTCCTCCTGTTACCAGTTCTCCTAATACTGCTACTATTACAACTGCTACTACTACTACTACTGCTACTGCTATTATTACGACCACTACCAATACTACTACTCCTCCTCCTCCTCCTCCTACTGCTACTGGTACTGCTGCTACTATTACTACTACTACAACTACTACTACTACCGCTATTGTAACTATTGCTACTATCACTACTGCTACTCCAACTACTACGACCACTACTACTACTTCTACTACTGCTACTGCTACTACAACTACTATAACAACTACTGCAGCTACTATTACTACTACTATAACAACTACTACTACCACTACTACTACTGCTACAACTTCTATTGCTAATGCTGCTACTACTATGGCTATTGCTACCACTAATAATACTACTTCTATTACTACTAAGACTGCTACAATACTCTCACTCCTCCTACTACTATAAGTCTTACTGTTGCAACTACTACTATGACCACTACTACTAGTACAACAACTACAATTACTGCTACTAGTGTTATAGCTACTACTATGGCTAAAACTACTACTGCTACTACTACTACTACAGTAGCATTATTACTGTTGATGTTACTCCTTCTGCTACTATTGCTTTTGCTAAAACAATTGCTATAACTACTGCTACTACAACTTCTATTGTAGCTACTACTACTGCTACTACTTCTGCTGCTACTACTACTATAACTACTACTGCTCCTACTGCGACTACTACTATAACTACTACTACTCCTACGACTACTACTACAATTGCAATTGCTACTACCACAAATATTCCAACTACTACAACAGCTACTACTATGACTACTATAACAACAATAACTACTGTTGCTGCTACTACAACTACAACTACTAATATACCTACTACTACCACTACTACAACAAGTACAACTCAGACTGCAACTACTACTCATACTACTACTACTACTATGACTATTGCTAATGCTTCTACTGCTATAGTTGTTGCTACTACTGCTAATAATACTTATACTACTACTACTACACTACTACTACTACTAATACGAATACAACTACTACTCTCACTCCTCTTCCTCCTATTACTACTACAACTCCGACTGCCACTACTACTCATAATACTACTGCTGCTGCTGTAACTACTACTACTAGTACTACTATAATAACTATAATAACTACTACTACTACTACTATAGCTACCACTATGGTTAAAACTACTACTGCTACTACTACTAATATAGCTGGTACAACTATTGCTGCAACTACTACTACTACTACTTCTACCACAATAACAACAATAACAACTATTACTACTACTACTACTACTACTCCTACTACTGCAACTGCTGCTATGACTCCTACTACTCCTCCTACTTCTACTACAATTCCTTCTGCTACTACTAATACTTCTACTACTCCAACTACTACTGCTAATACAGCAACTACTACTTCTACTACTACCGCTACTGCTACTACTTCTACTACTATAACTATTACGAATACTACTACTCTTACCACTGCTCATACCGTTGCTACAACTACTATAGCTCCTGCTACTATACTACTACTGCAATTGCTACTACTAATACTGCTATAGCTGCCTCTGCTACTATTTTATTGCGACAACTAGTACTGCTACCATTACTAGAGCTGCTACTATTGCTTCTACTACAACTGCTATGACTACTGCTATAACTACTGCTACTACTGTTACTTCTACTCCTACTACTACTCCACTATGACTACTACTACCACAACTGCTGCTACTTCTACCACTATGACTACTACTACGACTATAATAATAACTACTACTGCTACTACCACTCCTCCTCCTCCTCCTCCTCCTACTACTATTAATAGTACTACTACTACTACTACTACTACTGCTGCTACTACTATTACTACTACTACTACTACTACTACTACTACTACTACTACTACTACTATTACTACTACTAGTACTACTAGTACTACTACTACAACAACAACTACTACTACTACTACTACGACTATTACGACCACTACTACTACTTTTACTACTACTAAAACTACTACTCCTAATACTGCCACTATTACTACTACTACTACTACTGTTTCTATTACTACTTTTTCTACTAATTCAACAATAACTACTACTACAAGTACTATTACTAAATTAATACTCCTACGACTACTAGTACTCCTACTATAGCTACTGTTGCTAACACTCTTACTACTCTTATGATTACTACTACTACTGCTACTACGACTACTACTACTACTACTAATATGACTACTACTACTAGAACTACTACTATGATTGCTACAGCTAGGATTATTACTACTACTACCAATAGTAATACTCCTTCTACTGCTACTGCAACTACTGCTATCGCTACTGCTACTCCTACTACTACTACAGCTACAACTACTACTACTCCTCCTACTACTACTACTAATATTGCTACTGCTACTAATGCTATAGGTACTACTTCTACTACTACTGCTGCTGCTATTACTGTCACTACTACTACTACTGCTAATACTAATACTATTATTGTTGCTATTACTACTACTTCTGTTGGTACTATTGTTGCTACTACTATAGCTGCTGCTCCTACTTCTAGTACTTTTGTAGCAACTACTACTAATACTACTACTGCTGCTACTATTGCTGCTATTATTGCTATTATTCCTAATACTACTTCTGCTACTACCACTACTACTGTGACTACTACTACTACCACTACCACTACTACTATTACTACAGCTACTACTACTGGAACTACTCTTGCAATAATTATTGCTACTACTACTTCAGCTACTGCTACTACTAATACTACTACTACAGCTATTACTATTACTACTTCTACTACTTCTACTACTGCTCTCACTACTACTACTAGTACTACTCCTATAATTACTACTATTGCTCCTACTATTACTGTGACTATAAATGTTTTGCTCCTACCACTACTACTACAATTGCTACTACTACAACTACTACAACTACTATAACAACAACTACTACTACAACAACAACTACTACTATTGTTGCGACTACTATTACTGCTGCTGCTGCTAAAACTACTACTGTCGCTACTACTATAGTAGTAGTAGTAATAGTAGTAGTAGTTATAATAATAGTGGCCGTAATAGTAGTAGCAATAGTAGTAGCAATAGTAGTAGTAATAATAGTGACCATAATAGCAATAGTTGGAGTAGTAGGAGTAGTAGGCATAAGAGCAACAATAGCAGCAATAGTTGTTGCAGTAGTAGTTGTAGTAGGAGTGGAAATAGGAGTAGTTGTAGAAGTAGTCATAGTAGTAGTAGTAGTAGTGTTAGTAGTAGGAATAGTAGCAGTTGTTGGAGTTATAGTAGTGCTAGTAGTAATAGTTATAGTTGTAGTGTAGTAGTGGGAGAAGTAGTAGTAGCAGTAAAGGTGGTAGAACTAGCAAAAGTAGTAGTGGTAGTAGTAGTTATTGTAGCAACAGTTGTTGTAGTCATAGCAGTAGTAGTAGTTGGAGTAGTAGTAATAGTAGCCATAGTCATAGTTTTAGTAGCAATAGTAGTGGTAGTGAAAGTAGTAATAGCAACAGCAGCAACAACAACAATAGTAGTAGTAATAGGAGTAGCAGTAGTAGTAGTAATTCTAGTGGCAGAAGTAGTAGTTGGTGTAGTTTTAGGAGTAGGAATTGCCATACTATTAGTTGTAGCAGCAGTAGTACTAGTAGTTATAGTAGTAGTAGTATTATTAGTAGTTGTAGTCGAAGGAGGAGGAAGAGGAGTAGTAGTAGTAGTAGTATTAAGAGTAGTAGTAGTAGTAGTTGTTGTTGTTGTTGTTATTTATTGTTATTGTTGTTGTTATTGTTGTTTGTGTTGTTATGTTATTATCTTAGTATACTCGTAGAGTACTTAGTAGTAGTAGTAGTGTTGCTGGTTCAGTAGTCATATTGTCTTAGTAATATTAGTAGTTGTAGTAGTCGCAGCAGCAGCAGCATTTAGTTATTATCGTAGTAGGTATATTGGCAGTAGTAGCAACAATAATAGTAGTAGTAGTACAAGGTGTAAGAGTAGTAGTAGTAGTCATAGACATACTAGTTGCAACAGTAGCAATAGTAGTAGTAGTAGCAGTAGTAGTAGTAGTAGTAGAAGTACTAGCAATGGTAGTAGCAGTAGTAGTAGTAGGAGTAGCAATAGTAGTAGTAAGAGTAGAAGTAGTAGTAATAAGAGCAGTAGTTGTAGTAGGAGTAGTAGTAGTTGTAGTTGTAGTAGAGGTTGTAGTTGTAGTAGAAGTTGTAGTAGTAGTTGTTGTAGTAATAGTCGTAGAAGTACTAAAGTAGTAGTAGTAGCAGTACAAGTAGTTGTAGTAGTTGTGGTAGTAGTTGTAGTAGCAATAGTAGTTGAGGTAGTAGTAGTATTAGCAGTAATAGAAGTAATTGCAGTAATAGTGTAGTAGTTGTAGCAGTAGTAGTTGTAGTCGAGGTGGTAATAATAGTAGTAGCAATTGTAGCAGTAGTTGTTGTCATTGTAGTAGTAGTAGAAGGAGTTGTAGTTGTAGTAGTAGAAGAAGAAGTAGAAGCAGCAGAAGTAGTTGTAGTAGTAGTAGTAGTAGTAGTTGTAGTTTTAGTAGTAGTAGAAGTAGTAGTCGTAGCATTAGTAGTAGTAGTATTAGTAGTAGTAGTAACAAGAGTAGTAGGAGTACTAGTTGTAGAATTAGTAGAAATAGTAGTAGTACTTGTAGTACTTGTAATAATAGTAATAATAGTAGTAGTAGTAGTAATTATAGTTTTAGTAGTAGTAGAAGTAGTAGTCGTAGCATTAGTAGTAGTAGTAGTATTAGTAGTAGTTGTAGCAAGAGTAGTAGGAGTACTAGTTGTAGAATTAGTAGAAATAGTAGTAGTACTTATAGTACTTGTAATAATAGTAATAATAGTAGTAGTAGTAGTTGTTGTTGTTGTTGTAATAGTAGTTTTAGTAGTTATAGTAGTAGTAGTACAAGTTGAAGTACGAGTAGGCATAGTAGTAACAATAGCAGTAGTAGGAGGAGTAGTAGTAGTAGTAGCGGCCGGAGCAGGTGTAATAGTAGTAGTAGTAGTTGTTGTTGTTGTTGTAGTAAAAGTAGTGTTAGTAGTAGTAGTTGTAGCATTAGTAGTATTAGTTATAGAAGCAATAGTAAGAGTAGGACTTGGAATAATAGTAGTTGGGGCAGTGGTAACAGTAGTAGAAGTAGGAGTTGTAGTAGTAGTAGGAGTTGGAGTAGGAGTAGTAGCAATTATTCTTGTAATAGAAGTAGTAGTAGCAGTAGCAGCGACAATAGTAGTAGTTATTGTACTAGCAGTACTTGTAGTAGTTATAGGAGCAATAGGAGTAGTAGTGGTAACAGAAGTAACAATGGTAATATAAGTGGTAGCAATAGGAAAAGTAGTAGTTTTTGTAGTAGTTGTAGTAATTGTAGTTGTTGGAATAGCGATAGGAGTAGAAGTTGGAGTAGGAGTGGCGGTATGAGTTGTTGTAGTAGTAGTAGTAGTAGTAGTAGTAGTAGTACTAGTAGCAGTAGTAGAAGTAGTATTATTTAGAATAGTAGCTGGAGTAGTAGTAGTACTAATAGTATTAGTCGCAGTAGTAGTAGTCATAGTAGTAATAGTAGGAGGAGGAGGAGGATGAGTAGTAGTTGTAGTAGTAGCTATAGTAGTTGTAGTCATAGTAATAGTAGTAGTTGGAGTAGTGGTAGGAGTAGGAGTTGGAGTACCTATAGTAGTGTTACTACCAGTAGAAGTAGTTCCAGTTGGAGTAGTAGCAGTGGTAGTCATAATAGTAGTAGTAGGAAGAGTTGTAGTAGTAGTAGTTATTGTAGTAGTAGTAGAAGGAGCAGTAGTTGTAGTAGTAGTAGGAGGAGTTGTAGTTGTAGCAGTAGGAGTTCTATTAGTATTAGCGGTAGTAGTTGTAGAAGTAGTAGAATTAGTAGTAGTAGTAGAAGTAATAGTAGTCGTAGTAGTAGTAGTAGTAGTAATAACAATAGTAGGCGTAGTAGTAATATTAGTAGGTGTAATAGTAGTAGTTGTTGGAGTCATAGTAGTGCTAGTAGTACTAGTTATAGTAGTAGTGTACTAGTAGTGTAGTAGTAGTGGCAATAATAGTAGTAGTAGTAGTAGCAGAAATAAGTGTAGTAGTAATTGTAGTGGTAGTAGCAGTAGTGGCAGTAGTAATGGTAGTAGTAATAGTAGTAGTTGCAGTTGCAGTAGCAACAACAGTAGTAATAGCAATAGTAGTAGTAATAGTAGTTGTAGTAGCAGTAGTAGCAGTATTATTAGTTGTAGCAATAGTTGCAATAGTGGTAGTAGTAGTAATAGGAGTAGTACTAGTAGTTATAGTACTAGTAGGAGAAGAAGTAACAGTTATAGTAGCTGTGATACTAGTAGCAGAATTAGTATGCCAAGTAGAAGTAGTAGAGCTTTGTTAGTAGGAGCAATATTAGCAGGAGCAACACTTCTAGCAGTAGTAGCAGTAGTAGTAGCAATAACAGTAGTAGCAGTAGTAGCAATTGTTGTATAGTAGCAATAGTAGCAGTAGTAGTAGCATTAGTAGTAGCAGTGGTAGAAGTGATGGTAGTTATAGTCGTAGTCTTAACTATAGTGGTAGCAGTAGCAAAATTGTAGCAGTAGTAGTAGAAGTTGGAGAAATAGTACTAGTAGTAGTAGTAGTAGCAGTAATAATATTAGCAGTAGTGGTAGTATTAGTAGTAGTAGTCATGGAAGTAGCAGTAGTAGTAGCAGTTGTAGTAGTAGTAGTAATAGGAGCAGAAGTAGTAGCAGTAGTCGTAGTAGTAGTAGTAGTAGTAGGAGATGTTGTAGTCATAGTAGAAGTAGTAGCAGTAGTAGCAACAACAGTAATAGCAGTTGTAGTAGTAGTAGTAGCAGTAGTTGTATTTGTTGCCGCAGTAGTGGTAGTAGTTGTAGTTGTAGTAGCATCAGCAGTAGTAGTTCTAGTAGTAGAAGTAGTAGCAATCGTAGTACAGTAAATCTGCATAAGTGTTAGTAGTAGTAGCAGCAGCAGTAGCAGTGGTAGCTTCACTAATATTAGGAGCAGTTATTGTAGTAGTAGTAGTAGTTCTTGTTGTTGTTGTTATTGTAGAAGTAGTAGTAGTGGTGGTGGTGGTAGTAGTAGTAGTAGCAGTAGTAGCAGCAGCAATAGTAATAGAAGTAGTACTAGCAGTTGTAGTAGTAGTAGGGGAAGCAGTAGTAGTTGCAGTAGCTGTGATATTTGTAGTAGTAGTATTAGTCGAAGTAGAAGTAGTAGTGTTGTATTAGTAGTAGCAATATTAGTTGTAATAGCACTTGTAGCAGTCATAGCAGCAATAGCAGTAGTAGTAGTATTAGTAGTAGTAGCAGTTGTAGCAATAGTAGTGGCTGTAGTAGCAGTAGAAGTTGCAGTAGTTATAGCATTAGTTGTACCAGTAGTTGAAGTGGTGGTAGTTATAGTCGTAGTAGTAGCAGTAGTGGTAGCAGTAGAAGCATTTGTAGCAATAGTAGAAGTTGCGTTAGTAGTAAAGGTTGGAGAAGTAGTAGCAGTATTAGTAGCAATAGCTATAACATCAGTAGTAGTAGCAGTAGTAATAGTAGCAGTTGTGGTAGTAGTAGTAGTAGTAGTAGGAGAAGTTGTAGTCATAGTAGTAGTAGTAGCAATAGTAGCAACAATAGTAATAGTAGTTGCAGTAATAGTAGCAGCAGTAGCATTTGTAGCCGCATTTTGAGTAGAAGTAGTTCTAGTATTAGAAGTAGTAGCAGTCGTAGTAACAGTAGTATTTGTAGTAGTGGTTGCAGCAGCAGTAGTAGCAGCAATAGTAGTTGTAGTACTTGGAGTAGTAGCAATAGTAGCGATAGCTGTACTAGCAGTAGGAGCAATAATAGTTGTAGTAGTTGTTGTTATAGTAGTATTAGTATTAGTTGAAGTTGTTGTTGTTGTCATAGTAGTAGTAGTAGTGCTAGTAGTAGTAGTAGTTGCAACAATGGTAGTAGTAGAAGTAGTTGCAGTAGTGAAACCAGCTTTTGTAACACTAGTGGTGGTAATAGCAGTAGAAGCAATATTAGCAGTAGTAGCGATATAAGTAGCCTAGAATCTATAGTAGCTGTAGCAGCAGTTGCCGTAGTAGTAGTAGCAGTAGTAGCGGTAGCCGTAGTAGTAGTGGTAGCAAGAGTAGTAGTAGTAGCAGTAGTAGCTGTAGTAGTCTTCACGGTAGTAGTAATAAGAGATGTAGTAGTAGTAGTAGTAGTCAGAGTAACTATAGTTGTAGCAGCAGTAGCAATAGTAATTGTTGTGGCAGTAGCAGCAATATTTGCTGTAGCAGAAGTTGTAGTAGTAGTAGTAATCGTATTAGTTGAAGTTGCACTACTAGTAGTGGTGGTGGTAGTAGTAGTAGTTTTTGTTGTTTTTATTGTTGTAGTAGTAGTTGTAGTAGTAGCAATAGTAACAATCAGAGTAGTAGTACTAATTGTTGCAGTAGTGGTAGCAGTTGTAGCAGCAGCAGTAGTAGTAGTATCAGTAGTTGTAGTTGTAGTAGTAGTAGTAGTATCTAACATAGTAGTTGCAGCAGCAGTAGTGGTTGGAGATGTAGTAGTAGTAGTAGTTGTAGTAGCAGTAGTATTAAGAGTAGTTGTAGTGGTAGTAGTAGTAGCTGTAGTACTAGTCATAGTAATGGTTGTAGTAGTAGCAATTATAGCAGTTGTAGTAGTAGTAATATCAGTAGTTGCAATTGCAGTAGTAGCAGTAGTACTAGTAGTAGTGGTAGAAGTAGAAGTACTAGTAGTAGCAGTTGCCAAAGTAGTAGTCATCATAGTAGTCGTAGTAGTTATAGCAGCACCAGTAGTTGCAGTATTAGTATTAGTAGTAGTAGTAGTAGTACTCGCAGTTGTAGCAGTTGTAGTGGTAGTAGTAGTAGGAGTAGTAGTAGACGTAGTAGTTATAGTAGTAATAGTCACAATAGTAGGAGTAGTAGTAGTAGTAGTAGTAGTAGCAATTGTAGTGGCAGCAGTAGTAGTAGTAGCAGTTGGAGCAGTAGTAGCAATAGTTGTTGTTATAACAGTGGTAATTGTAGTAGTAGCAGCAGCAGTAGTAGTAGTAGTATTAGTAGTATTAGTAGTAACAGTCGTGGTCATAGCAATACTACTAGTAGTAATGGTAATAGTAGAGAAGTAGTAGTAGTAGCAGTAGCCTCAGTAGTAGTCATTATAGTAGCAATAGTAGCATTAGTAGAGGTAGCAGCAGTAGAGGTAGCAGTAGTAGTAGTAACTATTGCGGCAGTAGTAGTAGGATTACGGTCATAGCAATACTACAGGTAGTAGTGGTAATAGTAGAGAAGTAGTAGTAGTAGCAGTAGCCTCAGTAGTAATTTTTATAGTAGCAATAGTAGCAATAGTAGAGGCAGCAGCAGTAGTAGTAACTAATGTGGCAGTAGTAGTAGGAGTAGTGGTAGTAGCAGTAGCTGCAGCAGTAGTAGTTGTATGGGTAGTTGTAGCAGCAGCAGCGGTAGCAGTTATGGTAGAAGTAGTACTAGTAGTAGTCTTTGGAGTAGTAGCAGTAATAGCAGTAATAGTTGCAATAGTAGTAGTTGTGTAGTAGTTGTAGGAGGGGAAGTAGTAGTTGTAGTGGTTGTCATTGTTGTTATTTTTGATATTATTACTGTAGTTGTAGTAGTTGTAGTTTGAGTAGTTATAGTAGCAGCAGTACTAGCAGTAGTTGTAGAAGTTAGCAATAGTAACCGTAGTAGCTGTAGTAGTTGTAGAAGTAGTGGTAGCAATAGTAGAAGTAGAAGTAGTAGTAGTAGTTATGGGAGTTGAGTAATAGTAGTAGTAGTAGTAGTAGCAGCAGAGGCAGTAGGACTAGTTGTACAAGTAGTAGCAGTAGTAGTAGTAATATTCATAGTAGTGGTAGTAGCAGAAGTAATAGTAGTAGTAGTAGTATCAATAGTAGTTGTAGTAATAGTAAAAGTGGTGGTGGTGGTGGTAGTAGTAATGGTCGTAGTAGTAGTAGTAGTAGTAATTATAGTAGTAGTAGTAGTGGTTGTTGTTGTTGTTGTAGTCGTAGTAGTAGCAGTAGTGGTAGCTATAGTAGTAGTAGTAGTATCAGTAGTAGCAGTAGCAGCAGTAGCTATAGTAGCAGTAGTAGCAATAGTTGCAGTAAAAGTAGCAGTAGAATCAATAGAAGCAGTAATAACAGAAGGAGAAGTAGTTGTAGTAGTAGTAGTTTTCATAGTGGTAGTAGTAGAAAGAGACATGGTAGAAATAGTATTAGAAGTAATAGTAGTAGCAATAGTTGTAGTAGTAGTAGAAGAAGTAGGTGTAGTAGGATAAGTAGTAGTAGTTGCAGCAGCTGTCGTAGTAGCAATAGTAGTAGTAGTAGTTGTTGTTGTTGTTATACCAGTGCAAAGGTTTGCTAAAGTAGTAGCTGTAGCAGTAGCAATAGTAGCACTAGTAGTAGTAGTAGTGGCCATCGTGCTTGTAGTAGTAGTAGCAGTTTTAGAAGTAGTAGTCACATTAGTAGCAGTAGTCATAGTAGTAGCAGCATCAGCAATAGCAGTAGTACTAGTTGTAGTTGTTATTGTTAATCTTGTTGTAGTTGAAGTAATAGTATTAGCAGTAGTGGGGGTAGTAGTAGGTGCAAAAATAGCAGCAGTAGTAGTAGCAGTAGTAGCCGTAGAAGCTATAGTAGTAGCAGAAGTAGTAGTAGTAGTAGTACTAATAGAAGCAGTAGTAGTGGTAGTAGCAGTAGTAGTGGCATTTGTAGAAATAGTAGTAGTGGTAGTAGTAGTAGCAGTAGCAGTAGTGGTAGCAGTAGTAGTAGTAGGTGTTGTAGTGGTTGTAGTTGAAGTATTAGTAGTAATAGTAGTAGCTGTAGTAGTAGTAGCAGTGGTAGTAGCAGTAGTTGCAATAGTTGTAGTAGAGAAAGTAATAGCAGTAGTAGCAGCAACAGTAGTAGTAGGATTAGTAGTTGTAGGAATAATCGGTATAGTAGTGACAGTATTGGTAGCACTAGTAATAGTAGTATGAGAAGTAGTAGGAGTCAAAGTTGCAATAGTAGTAGTAGTGGCAATAGTCGCAGCTGAAGTCGTAGTAGTAGTAGTAGCAGTAATAGGTGCAGTAGCAATAATGGAAGATGTAGTAGCAATAGTAGTTGCATTAGTAGATGTAGTTGTGTAGTAGTTGTCGGTGGGGAAGTAATAGTAGTGGTAGTCATCGTCGTTGTTGTTGTTGATATTATTGCTATAGTAGTTGTAGTAGCAGTAGGACTAGTAGCAATAGTAGCAGTAGTTATAGTAATAGCCATAGTAGTAGTAGAAGTAGTGGTAGCAGCAGTAGTAATAGAACTAGCAGTAGTGGGAGTAACCATAGTAGTAGTAGTAGGAGAAATATGAGTAGTAGATGCAACAATAGTAGTAGTTGTAGCAGTACAAGTAGTAGCAGTAGTAGTAGTAGTATTCGTAGTAGTGGTAGTCGCAAAAGTAGCAGTAGTAGTTGTAGTAGTAGTACTTGACGTAGTAGTCCTAGTAATAGTAATAGTAGTAGTAGTAGTAGTAGTAGTAGTAGTAGTAGTAGTAAGAGTAGTAGAAGTAGTAGTAGCAATAGTCGGTATAGTAGTAGTTGTAGTAGTAGTGGTAGTAGTAGTAGGCGTAGTATGAGAAGAAGTAGTAGTAGCAGTAAGAATAGTAGCAAAAGTAGCAGTAGCCGCAGCAGAAGTAGTAGTGGTGGTAGTAATAGTAATAGCAGTAGTAGAAGTTGTAGTAGTAGTTGTTGTTGTTACAGCAGTTGTTGTAGTAGATGTAGTAGGATCAGTAGAAGAAGTCGGAGATATAGTATTAGTAGTAGTAGTAGTAGTTCGCACTAGAAGCATTAGTAGTAGTAGTTGTTATATTAGTAGTAGTAGTTGCAATAGTAGTAGTAGTAGTCGTAGTAGTGGTAGTAGTAGACGTAGTAGTAGCGGTAGAAGTAGCTGCAGCAGCAGTAGTTGTATTAGTAGTAGTAGCTGATGCAATACTAGCAGTTGTAGAAATAGTAGTAGTAATAGTATTAGCAGTCGCAGCAGTAGTAGTTGTAGTAGAAGTAGTAGTAGCAATAGGAGTAGTTGCAGCATTAGTAGTAGTTGTTGTAGTAGTAGTTGTTGTTGTCATAGTAGTAGTAGCAATAGCAGCAGAAGCAGTAGTACAGGAAGTAGTATTAGTAGTGGTAGTAGTGGTTGTTATTGTAGTAGTAGCAGCAGTGGTAGTAGTAGTAGTTGTTGTTGTAGTAGTAGCAATGATAGTAGTAGCATTAGAAGTAGTAGAAGTACCAGTAATAGTAGTAGTGATAGTAGTTGTTGTATTAGTAGGAGATGTAGTAGTAGTAGTAGCAGCAGTAGTTGTTGTAGTAGTGTTTGTAGCCGTAGTAGTAGTAGTAAGAGTAATAGTAGTGGTAGCAGCAGTAGTTGTAGCAGTAGTAGCTGTAGCAGTACTAGCAGTAGTAGTAGTAGCATTAGTAGGGGCAGTAGTAGTCTTAGTAATAGCGGTAGTAGTGACAGTAGTAGTAGTAGCAATAGTAGTAGTAGTAGTGGCAGTAGAAGTAGAAGCAGATGTAGTAGTTGCAATAGTAGCAGTAATACTATTTATAGTAATAGTTATTTTAGCAGTAGAAGTATTAGTAGCAGTAGCAGTTGTTGCAGTAGTAGCAGTAGTAGAAGTAGTGGTAGTAGTAGTACTTGTAGTAATGGAAGTACTAGCAGAAATAGGTGTATTGGTAGTTGTGGTATTGGTAGCATTCGTGAAAGTAGTAATCGTAGAAGTAATAGTAGTAGTAGCAGTAGCAGTAACTATAGCAATAATAGTAGTGGCAAAAGTATAAGGAGTTGGAGAAGTTATAGTAGTAGTGGAAGAAGTAGCAGCTGTAGTAGCAACAATAATAAGAGTAGTAGTAGTTATTCCAGTAGTTGTAGCCGTAGTAGTAGTAGTAGTAGTAGTAGTAGAAGTAGTTGTAGTAGTAGTAGTAGTCATAGCACTAATAGCTGAAGTAATAGTATTCTAGTAGTTGTAGTAGTCATAGTAGTAGTAGAACTAGTTGTAGTAGTAGTGATAATTGTACTGGTAATAGTATTCTAGTAGTAGTAGCGGCAACAGTAGTAGTAGTAGTCATAGTAGTAGCAGAACTAGTTGTAGTAGTATTAATAGTAGTAGTAGTAGTAGTAGTAGTATTAGTATTAGTAGTAGCTGTAGTAGCAATAGTAGCAGTAATAAGAGTAGTTGCAGTAGCAGTAGTAGCTATAGTTGTAGTAGTAATAGCCGTAGTAGTCGCAGTAGTGGTAGTAGTAGTGGAAGTAGTAGTAGTATTAGCAGTAACAATAGTAGTAGCAGTAGCAATAGCTGTAGTAGTTGTAGTAGTAGTAGCAGTAGTAGCTATAGCAGCAGTAGTTGTTATTGTGGCAGTTGTGGTAGTAGTAGCAAAAGTAGATTTTGTAATAGCAGTAATAGTAGTAGCTGTTGTAGCGGTAGTTGTCGTAGTAGTAATAGTAATAGTAGTAGTCTTAGTAACAGAACTAGTAGTAGTGGTAGTAATATTAGTCGCAGAACTAGTAGTAGTGGTAGCTGTAGCAGTAGTAGTAGGAATAATGATAGTTGTCACAGTAGTAGTAGGAGGAGCAGTAGCTGTTATAACAAAAGCATTAGTATTACTTGTTGTAGAAGTAGCAGTAGAAGTAGTAGTAGCAGTTGCTATTATGGCAGTAGTAGCAGTAGTAGTAGTTGTTGTTGTAGTAGTAGTAGTAGTAGCAATAGTAGTTGTGGTAGTAATAGTAGTAGACGCAGCAACAGTAGCTGTTGTACCAGCAGTAGCAGCTGTTATAGTAGTAGCAGTCATAGTAGTAGAAGTAATTGTAGTTGTAGTAGTAGGATTGGTAGCAGTGGTAGTAGTGGTAGTCGTAGTAGTAGTAGTTATGGCAGAAGTAGTATTGGTAATCGATGTAGGAGTAGTAGCGGTAGCAGCAATAGTAGTAGTAGTAGTCGTTGTAGCAATAGTGGTAGGAGTTGTAGCAGAAGTTGTAATAATAGTAGTAGCAGCAGTAGTAATGGTAGTAATAGTATCATTAGAAGTAGCAACAGTAGCAGCAGCAGTAGTAGTAGTTGTAGTAGTAGCAGTAGTAGTAGTAGTAGTAGCAATAGTAATTAAAGTAGTACTAGCAGTAGTATTAGTAGTAGGAGAAGCAGTAGTAGTTGCAGTAGCTATGATAGTAGTAGCAGTTGTAGTAGCCAAAAGAGAAGTAGTAGTGTTGTATTTGTAGTAGTAGTATTAGTAGTGGTAGCACTTGTAGCAGAAGTAGTGGTTGTAGAAGTTGTAGCTGTAGTGGTAGCAATAGCAACATTTGTAGCGTAGTAGAAGTTGCAGTAGTAGTTGAAGTTGGAGAAGTAGTAGTAGTAGTCCTAGCAGCAGTAGCAACATCAGTAGTTGTGGTATTAGTAATATTAGCAGTAGTGGTAGTATTAGTAGTTGTAGTCATGGAAGTAGCAATATCAGTAGCAGTTGTAGTGGCAATTGTAATAGTAGTAGAAGTTATAGCAGTAGTGGTAGTAGTAGTACTAGTAGGAGAAGTTGCAGTCATAGTAATAGTAGCAGCAGTAGTAGCAACAACAATAATAGTAGTCGCAGTAGTAGTAGCAGCAGTAGCATTTATAGCCATAGTAGCGGTAGTAGTTGTTGTTGTAGTAGCATCAACAGTAGTAGTATGAGTAGTAAAAGTAGTAGCAGTTGTAGTAACAGTAATAGTTGTAGCAGTAATTATAGCAGCAGTAGTAGCAGCAGTAGTAGTAGTAGAAGTGGTAGCAGTAGTATTGGTAGCTGTACTAGTAATAGGAGGAGTAGTAGTAGTAGTGGTTGTAGTAGAAGTTGTAGTAGTAGTAGTAGTACTTGTTGTTGTCGTTGTCATAGTAGTAGTAGTAGTAGTAGTAGTAATAGTAGTAGTTGTTGTTGTTATTGTTGTTGCTGTTGTTGTTGTTGTTGTAGTGGCAGTAGTTGCTGAAGTATTAAGAGTAGTTGTAGTTGTAGTTGTAGTTGTTGTTGTTGTTGTTGTCGTCGTAGTAGTAATAGTAGTAGTAGTAGCAGCAGTAGTAGTAGTTGTAGTGGCTGTAGTAGCAGAAGTATTAAGAGTAGTTGTAGTTGTAGTAGTAGTAGTAGTCCTTGTTGTTGTCATAATAGTAGTAGTAGTAGTAGTAGTCGCCGTAGTAGTAGTCCTAGTAGTAGTTGTAGTAGTAGCAATTGTGGCAGTTGTAGTAGTAGTAGTAGTATTTGTGGTAGCAGTCGCAGTAGTAGCAGTAGTACAAGCAGTTGTGGTAGACGTAGGAGAAGTTCTAGTGGTAGTAGTGACCAAAGTAGTAGTACTAGTAGCTATAGCAACACTAGTAGTTGTAGTAGTAGTACTAGTAGTAGTAGTGCTCGCTGTTGTAGCAGTTATAGCAGGAGTAGTAGTGGTTGTTGTAGTTGAAGTAGTAGTCGTAGTAGTAACAGTTGCAATAGTATGAGTAGTAGTAGTAGTAGCCGTTGTAGTGGTGGTAGTAGTAGTAGTAGCAATAGCAGTAGTAGTAGCAGTAGTAGTTGTTGCAACAGTAGTAGTAGTAGTAGTAGAGGTCGTAGTAGCAGTAGTAGTAGAACTAGTTGTATTAGTAGTAACAGTAGCAGTAGTAGTAATAGTAGGTGAAGTAGTAGTGGCAGTAGTAGCCGCAGTAGCAGTACTTTATTAGTAGCAGCAGCAGCAGTAGTAGCAGTAGCAGTAGGAGTAACTGTTCTCGTAGTAGTAGGAGGAGTAGTTGTAGTAATAGTAGTAGCAGTAGTAGTCGCATTAGCAATAGTAGTAGTTGTTGTTTGGGTAGTAGTGGTAGTAGTAGCTGCGGAAGCAGTTATGGTAGTACTAGCTCTAGTAGCAGTAGTAGGAGTAGTTGCCGTAATAGCAGTAGTAGCAGTTGTAGTTGTAGTAGTAGTTGTTGTTGTGTAGTAATGATAGGAGGGGAAGTAATAGTTGTAGTGGTTGTCATTGTTGTTGTTGTTGATATTATGACTGTTGTTATAGTAGTAGAAGTATGAGTATTTACACTAGCAGCAGTACTAATAGCAGTTGTAGTAGTAACAGTAGTAGCAATAGTAGACGTAGTAGTAGTAGATGTAGTGGTAGCAGTAGTAGAAGTGGAAGTAGTAGTGGAAGTAGTAGTAATTGGAGTAGTAGTAGTAGTATCAATAGTAGTTGTAGTAATAGTAATAGTGGTGGTGGTGGTAGTAGTAGTAGTCATAGTAGTAGTAGTAGTATTAGTAGTAGTAGTCATACAGTAGTTGCATTGTAGCAATAGTAGTTGTAGTATCAATAGTAGTAG